>VTPC01004779.1:0-63712 GCA_011009095.1 Ignelater luminosus
GATTATTGACGTTAACATAGTTAACTTGTAGTTGTGGTTGCCGAGGTCATCTTGTCCAATTATATGGTACGCGTTGTTGGTTGTGAAACAGTCTAAGGTGAGATTATAGGCGTTCGCCCGTAGATCGCACCTGAGACGGTTGATAACAGCGGCAGTAACGAAACTTTACAATCACGAGTTTCTTTAAGGGAGGATTACAAAGGATTATAAAGCTTAATCAGCGCCAGGTCAGCACTTTGTTGGCCAAAAGCAAGTAACTTTGTGCATAATGTAAATATCATTAATTGAAAATTTGTTTAAAGATATTTATCTTCAACATGACCGACTTCCATTAGCCCCGGGCTCTTTAACTCATCCCGCCACAGTACTAGAGTATTTTTGCTACTCATACAAAGGTAGATCTCAGTGAAGATGTATGCTTGCAGTAGATAGATTTCACTAGGTACGGTTAAGATAACACCCGCAGAACAGAGAGCTCAGCAGAGATGGGTAATGTTAGACAATAAGAGGGACTTTAGAGGCCTCTATTAATCTTTTTCCTCGAGAAGGTTTTGCTAATTGGAATTTCATGAGGAGCAAGAAGAGCGTAAAACCCGAAGGCCATGGTGCATACTTTCCACTGAGGGGAATGATGGATCAGGTGAATCTGGCATTACAAAACTAGGTTCAATGGGTTCAAATAGAGATTGATTCTTTTATTAGTTCAGTAGTGCTGATAGCGATTTGTAGTCAAATGTAGCCAATATGTTTATGACTTCATGAGTTTAAGAAAAAAATCTTTTATTCATTTCTAAACTTTGGAATTCAAGGGAGTTTATTTTACAATAAGGGTAAGCACTTGGCTACAAAAGCCGAGTTGGTTCACTCTTGTGTCGATTATATTTTTTCACAATTTTTGGACAAGGGGCTATAAAAAGTTTTTATTAAAAGTTTTAGAACATTACATTTACTACAGCTTTTGTATGAAAAATCGAAATATTAATCATAAAACCAGAGATACCTTTACACGAAGGTAAAAGAAATTGTCCGCAGTAGTAAAAACCCTAAATTAGATAACGTCATTGTGAGACTTGGAGGATTCGACCTGTTGATGTCATTAATGGGAACCATTAGAGTCATAATGGCTGGTAGTGGGCTAAAAGATTTGTTTGCTTGTATTTTTGCTGAAAACAGTGTTCCAAAAATTATGTCTGGACAGTAAGAGCACATCTCTTGGTTCATCAGGCATTAGACACATTGGTTTTGGAAAGCATTGAAGTTTCAGATGAAGACCGAGCAATGTTAACAAATTTACTAATACACTTGGACCGATCTGTTGTACTAACAGCCCACGAAAATGAAGAGTTATAACGGCTTGAGATGAACTTTCATAAAGTACTAGATCATCTGCAAAGTAATAGGCCTACTGCATAACTGTGAGTACTGTATTTTAAAATGGTGATACTGGTGAAGCAGTTTCTCGAAGGGGAAAGAATGAGTAGTTGGTTACCTCACATTCAGACTGTGAAACAGATGATTCTATTCTTTCATGCGGCTGGGCATTTATTTTACGCTAAATGTTCCCACCTTTATCTTCAAGATATGTGCAGCATGCAGGAAAGGGTGGACCCTGAAAAGTATAATCCAATTCACAACAAAAGGCTGCTTTACCATAAGGAGATCGAAAAAGTTTTGATGAAGAATACGAAAGGTATTGATGGACTGACTCACGGTAGAGATATGTTTGAAAACGTACTTACGAGATTGACATTGTGACATATGTGAAAAAGTGGAAAAATATACTGACACAACTTCAGCTACGAGTACGTCCGAACAAAGAAACGACGGAGAAATGAGCAAAATGAAAGCTTGGCTGTCGACACATCCTCCTGGTTATGTCAATAAATCCTGGTGTCGTAGGCAGTGAAAAAGTTAATTGCCACAGGTCACAAGAGTTTGGGATAGCAGCAGTTGCCGATATCGCTGGCGGAAATTTCGGATCTTTGAAACTAAAAACGAGCATCAAGGTGGTCACAATAGCATCAGGGGTCAACTTTTTGAAAGTAATGCATGATATATTGACTATTGACCCGCCGACACTTTTCCAGAGAATATGCATTCTCAAGCAGACATCAGAAGATTTGGAAGAGTTTTTCCAGTATGAACTGGCTTCTTACCTATTGTCCCTTTCAGAAGAAGGAATGCGTAAGGGTACAAAACCGACCTTGTATTCAGCAGTTTCATCATTACCAAACACAACCAAACTCCCACCCAATCGAACTATAGTTGTAGACGGTGGGGTTCTTCACCACGAGGTTATATGGAACAGAACTGACAGTTTCCATGAAGTTTGTAAAAAAGGTAAGTCAGATTTGTTCCTTACCATTATGGTCATTTGTGGTGGCTATCCTCTAGATCCTGAGCTGAGAAGTACTTAGAATGCTGAAAGATTCAGAAAAGGTGACATGAGCATTTTTGATAGGTCTACTACTGTTCAAGTACCACAGAAATTCTTAGCAATGAAAATAACAAACGTCACTTAATTTCACTCCTGAAGGAGATGTACATACAAGGCAGCGTAGCTGTGAAGCAGGCAACTGAAGACGCTGATGTGCTTATTGTAGTATTTGCTATATCCCTCGCTACAGAGTATGATTCTGTGTTTTGGTTCAACATCTCCCCATTTATTTTCGCTTTGAGTGGGTATGACACCACGTTCTCCCTGTTTGGTTTAAAACAAAGCAAATTCTGCACTCTGTTTCAGAAAAAACCAGCATTGCATGAATTGCAACCATCGCTGAGGCAGGGGAACGTATCGTTCTTCATTTTGTATGGTGGTGACAAGGCAACAACATTAAATAATTTGCGCTATCAGCTTTTGTTCCTATTGAAACCACCAAAGATCCAGTTCCTTAGTCAATCCTGACTTTCATTTTCTGTCACTGCAAGAAAGAATGCACTAAGGCCTGCAGCTGTAGAAAGGCCGGACTTAGGTCCTTTGTCTTGTGTAAACACTATTCTGCGCAAACTAGTAAAAATGCGGAGGACATCATAACTGATGAAAACGAAGAAGACGATCCAACTGAGCTGCTAATGGAAAAAGTTGAAGAAGAACTGGCTGAAGTTTCGAAGCCAGAAACCATAACTAAACGTAGGAAGTAAAAAGAAATTTAAAAACTGAAAAAGTCGGGAATTCTGATGGTTTTTGGGACCCCACAGCGCCTGCACAGGGGCAACGAGGTCGAAAACTTGGGTTTTTCACTAGATCACCGATATACACAACATATCCAAAAATTAGAACTACATAATCTTTTGCAAGCAAATAGGTCTCTATTCCCTAGATGAATATGAATTATTTGATTTGGGTTTTCAAAAATCTGATGTTTGCCTTAGTTATAGTTTACTTGAATTAAAAGATCTGGGTCATGTAAAGCCAATGTAAAGTATGACTATTAGAGAACGTGACATTGAACAAGGAGATAAAGAAAAAAGCTTGAATTTCCAATTAGAAGGACCAAGAACCGAAACGAAAGAATTAAAGGTTATATGGACGCTTCTTGATTGTATCTAACTATATTGCCCAAAACGAAGAATTGTGTTGCAATGGAGTACATTATTTATGTCAAGAAAATGATTTGTGTTGGTTACATTAGTAGTGTCTAAACTACTACGTGCTCAAATTAAATGCAGATTTAATTTTAACGGCTACTAATTTGACTCATTAATGTCAAAATTTGAATTGCTTGAGTTTTGCAAGAGTTCCTTGATTGATTAGAAGTATCTGGGATGGTATAGTCTGTGTAGACAGCTATCTACCTACTTCCAACATTCTCAAGCTTTGACAATGGCGATGGTCAAGGTTTTTGCATATTATGACTAGCAGTTTTTAATGTTTTCAGTTTTCTTGCAGCGTCCATAATTATTGAATCGTTACTCAAAAAATATGTGTCTGTTAACTCTTTGTCTTTCTATACTAAATATTTCATACGTCTACAAATGTTAATAGCTGGAAGGATTGAATTCAATAATTGAGAGACCTGGATTAACTTGACTCTTTACATGCTTGTAATTATTCCCAAATCTCAAAACTAATTAACTTACCAAAATAGCCATTGGGCAACAATTTTTTTCTAATGGGTTGACGCTCTTATTCCTTTGAATCGCGAATTTAATCTAAAATTGCTAAAATTATCTTTCGTTGATAAATCGTAGAACTTCTGAAAATTATATTTAGTCGAGCATCATTCAGTTCCATTACTAATACGCCACTAAAACGAAATCCTAGATCCGTACTTTTCGAAATCATTTTGATTCATCTTTAGTGAATTAACCTTTCTCTTCTCTTGATATTCTTTAAAAGTAATTCTGGTTTATTTATACCAGCAAAATGTGTGTTGAGCCTTTTCTATGAAATCTTATAAATTTTATCTGTGATAATTCCAAACACGTACGTATGTACATGTAGTGAATTCGTTTTAGAGTTTGTAAACCCAAACGGAAACTTTTTATGGGAGTTCTCGAAATGCATTTAAAAAACTTGACGATTTCGTCTACTTTATAAACTGTAGTTTATTTGTACCCCTTTTTTATTTATCGATTCTGTCATAAAATCTCCAATTAAGGTCTGTTAAAAATATTTAATGTAACCGTCCATGCATAAATACTTCTAGAAATTTCTGAATTAATGTTATAGATAGATTGTATGTGTTATATAGCCACCTGTGTTGTTTTTCCATGTTGTATAACAAAAATAGACAATAGTATTTGATAGCGATACTAAAAGAATTCGCTCTAAAAGATAGTAAATAACTAAACAGATGCTTAAAGAATGTGCAGAAAATTATCATGCCGATGCAACGAAGTAAACCAGTTGAAGGCAAAAAGATTTGATAAACTAATCAAAGTTTACAGTTTGGTGGCGGTAAAAAGATTAAAATTAAAAATAAATTTAATTCTCAGTATATTTGCAGTCATGAGTGCAGATGCACTCTTCTGGCGTGGCTTTGTAAAAGGTTTATTAGTGCTAAATGCTTGTGTTTGTGCAGTTACAAATGTTTTTGCAATTCACGCTGTTTCGGAAAATTGGAACTATTATCATCTTTAATCTTGGTGTAGATGACAGAAAACGGAATTTTCTAAATCGTTTTTTGCAAGTGTAGTTACAACTTAACACAGTGCAGAAATACTTTTGTTTCCTATCCTGCTTGTAAAACAAAACAACATTGTAGCAGGTAAGCTTGAAAAGTTACAAGTAAAGTTTTAAAAATCAAAAATATTTTTTGATGGTACATAAAAGAAACGTAAATAATGTTCAATCTAGAAACTCGGTTTCCCCATAAATTTTCAAAGTAGATTGTCAGAAATAGAAAAAAATTATCACAAATCAAAGCTTCTAATGGTATTTTAAGAATAAGGTTATTATAATGATAAAGAATTCTAATTTGCTGGTAAATTGATATTGACTAAGCTAAAGGACTTAATTAAACTTGACATGTAGTCTTTTCAGGTTTAAATTAATTTATTATAGCTACGCAAACGTGAGATTAACGCATAAGATTCTTTGATCCTGCTTAGGTTAGATTAATTCCAGTTACAGGTTAAATGGTCTCTAAAGTGTCGTGTTAAACTAACGAAACATTCCTAGGATATACCAGGGATTTATAACCTATAAGCAAAGTGCAAATAATTTTATGCTTCATTTGAATAACAAATTAACATGTTAATGCGAATGTATACTATATACCCTTAAGTAGATGTTGATGAAAGGTCAAATATAGAATGAGCTTAATGCTACTTGAGAGTTATGTTAATTAATTAATTAAACAGATGCAGAAAGGTATAGGACTTTTTAAAAATTCTCATTGAATTATAAGTTTATTTTGCAATTGACTGCTTCATATTTTCCAAAATAAATTTCAACCAATAAAAATACGGTTAACTGTTCATATATTGGGGGTAATTTCAATAAAACTCTCCGAAAAAAATTGAATTGCCATTCCGCATTGCACAAATTTACAAATCGATACCACATAAGCTCCCTATATCCACCGTATCCCGGATATTAGCTTCTTACTACAAATTGTATTTCCATTTCCAGCCTTTCTAATATTAATTTTACATTTTTATCGTAGTCATTACTTACGTATCGGATAATTAAATTAACATTGGAAATTTAAAATCCAAAAGCAATTTTTTTCCAAATACCCCCAAAAGAACCACATCTGCCACTGTAGGGATTTTAATTATAAAGAATTTAGGCCCATAATTGGTGTATAGATTAAACGAAACGAGAAACAAAAAGTAATAAATGGTCTTGTAATCCAAAATAAGTCCAGTAATAAACATAAAACCACCGAATTATTACTCCGATGTTTCTCTGCGCACTGATCGAATCTCATTAGGTCCACCAAGGCAGAGTGCTATCGACTTTCTTGCCTATAATTTGATTCCTTCTTGGAATATTTGCAACCAAACAAATTTCATGCTCCAATTTAATAAGCTTATGTTCCGATCGTGACCCCTAACGGCACGGAATTTCGATATTTTTAACGGAAACGCTAAATTTATATCCGTACTCGATTAGTACACGTTTTGGTTTAACTCGTCAGTTGGGTAGGCGCTTTTATACTTTAATGTCACCGTCCTCTCTTCGTGTTTCCGGCTTTTTAAAAAAATATTACACTTCGATTCACATGCGCCTTTACCCGTATCCAAGCGCAGTTAATCTTTCTTTATTTGATTTTTATTAGTAGATAGGACACCTCCCTTTACAGCGTGAAACAATAAATTGAGTGACATTTGCGTGTTTGATAAACTTTTCTCACCCTCCCGCTACTAAAACCACGTAATTTATAGAGCAGAATTCTGACATCCAATGATAACTTCGTACACCTAAAAGGTTTTTTCGATGGAATATTATCTGCCGCATTATTTGATATTCTTCATGGTAGGTACTCACTGTAAAAGCTTTAAATGTTTTACAGCTTTGTCATAATTGTTAATTCCATTGACCTACTAAAACTAAGCAAGATTTTGTTTTATATAAAACATCCTGTATGCCTACAATAGAGAACAACGGCAATATAATTAATCTTAATCTCGTAACTTAAACTAGTAAGTACTAAAATTAATTAGGGTCATCTTGTTGCTGCATTGTATTGGAAGTAATGACGTTGTGATTAAAATTATTATGCGCAGTTGTTGTGTGTTGTTAGAGGTCCCAGATAGTTAAGTTTAGTATTGTTGTTTAACAGTAATTTATGTTTGATAAGTTTTGCACTGAAGTTATATATAGGTTCAAGTACGACTTAGCAAAGCTCGGGACTAACGAGTAGGGTTGTACCTAAAGGAAAAGGGGCGAGAAAATGAAGGGGCGGTTACACTTATCCACGAAAATTTTCTGCAAAAAAATCAGAAGGGGAATTTATCAACTTGTGTAATGTATGGCGCACAGAATTTATCATACGTTCAAGCTGGAGTTTGCTAGATTAAGATTTTAATTTTATATAAAGTCGTTGCAAACTTTGAATTTGCCGGACAGAATAATAATTAAGACTACACCTATTTTTTTCTTATACAGAATATTTCCATATTATAGATAGTCATGCAGAGATTTCATTGAAGTGTTTTTGTTATTAGAGTGAATTTTTGAATTCATTATTAGTAACCTTTTGTACTTAGAAGACGGAATTAACAGTTTGTTGTGTGATCTTTAGGTTCACTCCAAACCTTGGGATTAGCTAATGACACGTGACGTGAACCATTTAGCCACCTCGTAAGTCTATAGTGTATGTTGCATAACGAATTAGCGCGAGGGGCCCAACTCTTCTACTATTCCTTATAACACTATTTTACTACTAATGTAAAACTGCAACGGTTGCGTGGTATCATGATATTGCCTAGATGAGCAATACAAAAGCTAATTTGAATACATCAGTAAATTAAATACGATCAATGACAACATTTAATTGCAATTTATGTTTAATAAATATAGCAGCGTATTAAATTGGAAAGTATTCAAATATTTATTTGAAATATTCATGATACACAATAAACGAATTTGTATATATCAAAGTAAAGTTAATTAATTGACAAATTTATTTGTATCTGTAAAAGTTTTCAGGAACACAATGCGAATAAACAAAGTCGATATTGTTCATGTTGTGGAAAATAGAATGCTAACTGAAACTTTGACACAATAGATGTCCCAGATATAACAAAAGGACAATTTTAGATACTAAGAAATAATTGGATTATACAAAATACGCGCTTCGTCATTTCAGAAAACGGAAAGTTAACGTAACTTTCTAAAGAAGGCTTCAAAATAACATCACGTTGAAGTTGTTCCGTTTAAAATATTTTTAAGGCGATTTCTTAAATTATAAGCTTAGACTTTGATACTAAAACTTTCTTTTTTCAAAATCTCATAATGACATACATTTTTAAAATAAGAAATGAAAACTATAGTACTTTTGCTTGGATCATTTTTGACTTCTCCACTCATTACTAAATCCAGCGTTTTAGTTAAATTCTCAATTTTTCAATTATCAATTCAGCGATGAAGATAAAAAGACATCTAGAAATCTGGTAAGACTAAAAGACATAGTCATTGCCTCTTTCTGATACACACGAGCCAATAGAATAATAATTAACCCTTATGAAAAGCAAACTTAAAGCTTGTAATATATTAATTAAGACTACAAGTCCAATTCTGAATTATTGAAAAAAATCAAGCCTCAAACTTATAAAAAGTCTGTGTAGCATAAGGTGCTTGTTAAAGTCAATACTGATAAATCATTTTCAGGAGAAAAAACAGCCTGTCATTGGACAGTAATTGTCTCATCGGCTATAAATCAGTGTAGTGTAGGCTATAGCTCCTTGTGATACCCCCAGATTCTAAGCCAAAAGCAAAAACTTGACTCATTAATAAAAATACCACAATGTGAATCGTTTGTACAATTTCTTCTAGCGTGCCATTTGTTCAGAATTAAGAGCTAACAGATCAATACTGCGATTTTCGTGTTCTGTAGTTTCTTGGTAGAGACCTGTGCCCGATATTCTTGTGTATGTTCATTTCCACATCCATTGTTGAATTACCTTTTGCACGATTATGGCAGTTAATCTTACTCTTCTGGAGATCTCCCAGTACGAATGCATGCCAATTATTTGTCCTCTTTCTAATTTCAATAAATGCCCGTATTGAGTTCTAAACACTTCTTCTGGGTACGGGTTTGATTAATAACTTGTTACAAAAAAAGTAACATGAACAATCCAATAAATCAAATCAAATAGCCAAGAATGGTGTACCATTGCATTAGTTTTATCTGAATATTTTTAAATCATTAAGATCTTTGCAAGATGCTCTTCTTAATGTTCATAATTATTCTGAGCTATACAGCAAGATTAAAAGAACATAGGCTCTAGCTAATGTCAGTTTAGTATTTAGTTTCAAGCAGGCCCAATGTGTTTTGGAACACTTCTGGTAATTCGGAAACTACCTTAAACTGTAAGATAGTTATTTCTTTATTCCAGGTCACTAGAACCAGAATAGCTGAGTAGAGTTACTTAACGTCCAGTAAATAACATTGCATTTCAAGCAAATAAAGAGGCCCTTCCAATCACGGTTGTAACTTAACAAATGTTGACTCTACCTTTGCAATATAGTAAATCTGAGCTGCTGGTTCATTACTATTTAGATTTTTTTTAATTCTTTTATTTGACTATTTCATGTTGCCATCAATTTTCATTCTAATCTCACAGTAGGAGAACATTGTGAATAATAGGAATACGAGCAAGGGTAACGCTTCAGGATATTACAATAGGAGTCAAGAAAAAATAGAAAACAAGTCGTAATATGAATAAGCAAAAGTTTCTAAGTCCTAATCGCAAACTATCTCAAAGAGTACTATGCAGTACCAAAGTGAGAATATCGGGTGTACATAATGGTTATAGAAAACTGGCAATATAGATGATATCCCAATACCTAAACTTTTATTTGAATTGTATCGTTGATGAATTAGTACGTTTAAGTCATCCTACCAAGCCTTCTTCCTACCATTGCCAAACAACAAGCTCTCACCTCTACAGGACTACTCGTTCCTGAGATGCAAACAAAGTCTGAACAACACAAAATAACAATCGGCGAAACCTTTTGTGGTAGTGTAGAATAGAGAAAAAAGTGCTCTTTCAAATTATGCAATATACAATATAGATTGCCATTTAAAAAGATTTTATTTATTTATCTGTTGGACTAGCTCAGGATTGAGGGCTTCTGGGCATGAGCAAGAGATCAAACTCAGGGAAATTGTAAATAATTAAAGTTTTCCTTCTTTTTTTACAAACGACTAGGACAGAGTGCAGTAGAATAACTCCAAGTAAAGCCCAAACAACAAACGTATATATAATGCAGTTTTTTTTCACTAGGTTTCAAAAGTAAGATTGTCCAAGCGGCGATCATTTTTTACAGTGCACATTTGTAGCTCATTCCTGAAGGCCTGCATTACTTGAGCCGTCATTTGAGACGATGCTGCTGCAATTTCTTGGCGTATTTCTTTTTTTAATTCGTTCATGCTTTGTGGTCGGTGTTGAAACCAAACTTTTGGATTTTGAAATTCCGTAAGCTTTGGTTCCAGAAAGTGGCGACATAACGATTGGCAGTTACTGTAACAGTTGCGTCCCCCTTTTCAAAAAAATAAGGGCCCCTAAACTCCAAACGATGCAACAGCATACTGTAACACGTGGCCTTTCATGGAACCGTAGAGGATTTTCTGTCGCCCAGTAGCGAAAATTCTGCTTGTTAACAGTACCACACAAATGGAAACGAGCTTAGTCACTTGTCATCAAAACAGGATTTTGTGGGACGGTTTGAAAGATATTATTACAACATGCTCTGCGGTTTTCCCAATCTCGTTCACTGTGCTCCTGCACAACCATCATTTTGTACGGGCGAAATTTAAGGTCTGTTTGTAAAATTCTTTTTATAGTTTAATCTGAAAAATGCAAAGCAGAAGCATGTTTAACAGCTGACCGTCTTAAAACTGATTCTCTTACAGCTTGGATATTTTTTGGCGTCCGAGTACTTCATGGTCTACCAGGCGGTTTTCTTTTTAAGGCTGAGCTCGTGACTCTAAAGTTTGTAACTCACAACAATATTGTTTTATGATCTAGAACGGGAGCATGTCTGCCAAGCGTAAAGCGAGTACCAAAATTTCTTTACGTCGCGATTACAGGGTTGTTATTTTTGATAAAAATTTTTTGACGACAAAAGCACAATGCTCATCAGTCCAATTCATAATAGCAACGAAAACGGCAAGGCACCCACACACTAAGATCCCACTTTCTTCGTTGATTCGCGCACAGTGGCGGAGCAAAATGTGGAAGGTTTTTCAGCTGGATCCTGTACAATTCGAAAAGAGATTCCAAAACTTTCTTTTGGGTATACGTATTAATATATTGCTATCACTAAATATCGTTATAATGATCTAAAAGACAAGTTTCCTTGATAAAGAGACTACACCAAATGTGACTGACTTGAAATCAGTTTACGTGTTGGAAAATTCCTTGTTTTATATAAAAGCTTCTGAGTTCTACTTTTTAGTGATCTGAGGATGCTAAGATAATTGCTTTTTATTAGCTCATTAGCACAGTGTAAAAATTAGTATAATAATATTTTTACCAATATCATTATTATAACAGTGAAAGTTTCACGAACATCATGACTCATGTAACTACAAATTTCTGGATTATGACTTCCTTCCATGAGAAATCTATTCAGGAAATACAAGCTACTGCAATTGAACTTGTAGAACAGCCTGTGGCAATAAATACTAAAAGCAAGGCAAGAAGGAAGCTCATCGTATCTACTAATATTAAAAAGCAAAATGTCTTAATTGATGTAATTGTTAGTCATAGTCAATATCCTAGGCAATTTTGTTAGGAGGTTTTTTTCTATATAGTGGATGTCCTTGTAGATTAAGATGGGAAAAGTTGTAAAACGAAGACACACACAAGAACCTCTTCTTAGAACTTATTTAATATAAAACTCGGGTTTTAAACAACTCAGGTTTTAGTTTAGTCCTAAAATGTATTAAATTGTTAGGTTCATACTCAGTTTCTCAACTGACCCGAACCATTTTCTTGACAGGTTAATATGTACAGGTTTTTGCATAAATAATGTCGCAGTACGTTCTCTTAATGAATGAATTGATCAAATACACGAAATCTGATTTAGCATTACATACTTCATTAAAGAAATGATTTGCGACATTATTTATGCAAAAAGCTGTACTTTTTAGATTTGATTGATCTTAGTTATATCTGAGCAACCGGATTAGACAGCTGAATCACTGTAAGATTGTACGTCTGCATGTTTTTTTTCCAGGGGTCTGCGAATGGATATAATAAACAATATAAATTAATTTAAACCAAGTCTGCGATTTTCCGATTATTTCTTCTGTGCATCTTAAGTAGTCTTAGTAAGTAGCCTTTGGATTTTAACTCAACTCCATATTTCCGTCCAGTTAGACTTTTTAGGCTCCACTAAAAACTTTTACCAGGCACTTGATGCCCGGTAAAGTTTTATCTAGCTAACAATAAGTCAGGTTAAGTCGAACAAAGTTACTTATTTGTATCAAGTTACTCATTCGAAAGAAATTTAAATTTTGAATAATAACCATGGAAAAGAAAGTACAAGAACTAGTCTGAGAATTCTTTACAAGAGTTAACATATTAATGAAGTTATTTCCGATAGTAAAATGGCTTATCAGAAAGAATGCCCTCAGAGCATACAGCACACGTGTGCCAAACATTGCTTGCTCCGCCCCCCTTCTACGAGTATACAATTTCAACTGCTTGAAAATCTTTGTATTTTCAGTTACCTTGATTTTTATTTCAAACTGCTTTTGATATTTTGGAAATGAGCTGTGAAACTGAGATTTTTGGAGTGATTTTCGACGAAGAAATGTTTATCATTCTGAAGTCTCTGTAAGCAGTCTACCCATCAGAGGCAAAAATATAAAGCGAAATAGGGGCATTGCAAAACTATAAAGCAAAAGCAGCTTTTGAAGAAGGTTTCGTATTTAGGTACATTTGATTTTTTTAAAACATAAGTATAATTGGTTTTTTCCATGGGGAAGACACTTTCACTCATTTGTAGCTTTCATTTAGGACCTTTTTAAATGTTTTGAACTGTGTGGCAGGTCAAATAGGTAGGGACAGTTGTGAATAGCAAAGTGGCTAGTTTAAAGTTCATCAGCAAAACTACCAGACCTACTTAAGCTCTGTTAGATCTGAATCTTCTACACCTAGAGGTTAAATAGAGGGTACTAAAAAACTTCAAATAAAACTCTGAAAACGAAAAAACGCTGAAAGGGTACTCTGCCTAGATAGATAAATGTCCTGCACTTGTACGTTGGAACGGTGCCAGATGTGATAACGACCTTTGCCAATATTTTATTGAAATAAGACTGGAAATGTGAATGAATTTCTACGGAACTGATTGGATTAATCCTGTATACAAATGCTTTCAAGACAGCGCTTTATACAGGGGCTCAAACCCTTTTTTCTTAATGCACAAACGTCTTACTTACTGTTTAAAATCGAAATATGCGAGACCCTATCCTGTGCTACAATAATAAGAGAATATTTATAGCCACTGATAACGAAATAATTTTGGGTCTTGGAGTAGATAGCACAGTAAAATTAATATGTGCACCTGGATATGCTAAAGTATCAGAAAACCATGAAACCAACCGCCCGGCAAGAGATAAGAGAAAACCTTTCCGAAGGTAGCTTGTTGGACTACATAAAATAAGAAAGCAAGCGGTTGAGAAGATTGTTTTGCTTTTTTGCTAGAGAGAATCTTTCAAAGAAATAACTTATACAGAATGAGTAAGCAGGACAGCAAGGAGTAGTAACAAAACATTACTGGATAAACAAGGAACTTTTCAATACTGGAATTGCTTACAAGAATATCTTGCAGAATGTTCTCAAAACAAACGTTTTTGCGTATAAATGTCTTCTAGGCAATCTCTTGTATTGTTTACAGTTTGTAAGGAGCTACATTAGATAGAAACTAAATTATCTTCAAGAACTGCTTTATAGAAAAGAACACACGGTCATCATCATCTTTTTCTGCAATACAGGCCGCTTTGAAGTTGGAAAAGCTTGATTGTACAGCACCTGTACGCTCGATACAAATATGTGACCGGGCTTAAACATTTCAGCATGGGAAATGAAAGTGAACAAAATCTTTTTTTGAATTGCATTTCAATGCAAAATTGAATTATAATATACGTGTTTCGTTAAAAAGGTAAGAAACCCATACCTCATAACTGCACATGTTCAACTGAAATTTATTTAAAAAAATAAAATTCTGCAATCCTTTAAAGCACTTTTATTTTTATTTGTACCATTGATAAAATGAAAAGTAAATATAACTTGTTTATACTTTTAATGGCAAGCCATTTCTCAGATTGTTTATCAAATTTGGATGAAATAAGGAAGTCCAACAGAAAGATTTTTTAAGAAAATGTTATAAGGATATTTGGAGACCTTCTGATAGCTTGAAATATGAGGGTGGTCTGAAAAGAGTTTCCAAACTCAACGTGAAGATGGCAGCACTCGTAAATAAAAGCTACTGAATTTCGTTGTTCATCTGTTGACAGTTACTCACCAAAGTTTCAGCCATTTTGGACGCGCAGTTTTTATGTAACAGTCGTTTGAGTGAGTTGATGTGAGTTTTTTTTGTGAAAATGGACAAAATCGAGTATCGAGCTGTCACTAAATATTTGTTTTTGAAAGGCAATACGCCTTCGCAAATAAAAGATGAGTTGGATTCTGTGTATGGGGACTCTGCACCATCATTTACCACAGTAAAAGTTTGGGCTGCTGAATTTAAACGTGGCCGTAAGAGCTTGGGAGACGATGAACGTTCGGGACGTCCAAAAACTGCAACTACCGACGAAAACATCGCCAAAGTTCACCAAATGGTGCTAGACGACCGCCGAATTAAAGTGAGAGAGATAGCAGAGGTTATGAACATGTCAAAAGAACGTGTTTGTCACATATTAAATCAACATTTAGGCATGAGAAAGCTGTCCGCGCGTTGGGTGCCGCGTTTGCTCACGTTAGACCAAAAACGTGTTCGAATGAATATTTCCAACGCTCTTTTGGCGCAGTTTAGGCGAAATAAATCCGAGTTTTGGCGCCGATTAATTACTGTAGATGAAACTTGGATACACCATTATACGCCCGAAACAAAAATACAGTCCAAACAGTGGACTGCAAAGGGGGAACCGGCTCCAAAAAAAGCAAAAACTGTTTTTTCGGCTGGGAAAGTGATGGCGACTGTTTTTTGGGATAGTCATGGAGTTATTTTAATCGATTATCTTCAAAAAGGAAAAACCATTCCAGGAGAATACTATGCATCATTACTTGACAAGCTGAAGGCAGAACTTGCGAAAAAACGGCCACATTTGCAGAACAAGAAAATCCTGTTTCACCAAGACAACGCACCGTCTCACACCTCAGCGGTTGCCATGGCGAAAATCCACGAATTACGGTTTGAACTGCTTGACCATCCGTCTTACTCGCCAGATCTAGCCCCAAGCGACTTCTTTTTGTTCCCTCATCTAAAAATTGCGCTCGGAGGACAAAGATTTTCGTCAAATGAAGAGGCAATCATCTTCGTGAACAATTATTTTGCAGAGAAAAATGCCGAGTACTATTTGGACGGGTTACAGAGATGGGAGCATCGCTGGGAGAAGTGTGTAGAGTTACAAGGAGACTATGTTGAAAAATAAAAAAAAATTTTCAGAAAAAATGTCTTGTATCTTTGTTAGGTCGGAAACTTTTCAGACCACCCTCGTAAGATTTCTTTGTCTTTCGTATTTAAATAATTTAAATTACATACAAAGCCCTCTCTTATAACGCAATTCAATTTACAATCAATTTGTTTAGCAAATTTTGATTCCCATATATATGTCAGAATTTATCACATTATAAATTTCCCAAAGAAATTTTTTTAGAATCTGAAGTTATAAAAAGCAAAGATTGCAAAAAGAGAAGAATTTTGTATAATAATATCTTGATATTTAAGCACAGCAGAGGCTCATGATAAAAGAGAGAACATCAAAGTAATAATAATGACTTTCTTATTGCTTTGGCTTTGTTTCTATAAAATTGATGGAGATTATACTTCATTTTAATTCACATAAAGCCTTTGAGGTGATCTTTTATGTTTTGTTATAAATACTGCTTTTAGGTATACAGAGTGAGTGGTAGATTTAAGTTTTTTACTCAACAAACTCCATCATGCAAAGTTCTCGATTTAACACATATAATAAACGTATACTTAACACATAATCAACTTGACAAAGTTTTAAGGCTCTTTTTTTGTAACAAAACCGAAACACGTGGAGTGTGGATAACACATATGCGAGCAAAACATTGCGGCCACGAGTGTGTGTATATGTGTTCGTGAGGGGGTTTTGTCACTAAAACAAATTTGAAAGCTTCTCTTCCAACAAAAACAAACACAATATGCTCCATGAAAAACATGTATCTGAAAAGCAATTTTAACGCTTAAATAATGTATCTCCTAAATAATAAAAGTTTGTGACGAAACGTTCCTATTAAAACTTTTTAATTGCCAGACGCAATATATCATTTATTAGGTAGAGACACCACGATTTTATACGTCTGGGTTTTTGAACTTTTCTTTGGCACAATTTTGATGACCATCCGTTATAACGCTAATGATGATTATTTAGGCTCGGCTTAATAAGATCTCGCAACGCATTCCATTGGTAGACCGCGCATCCAACGCTCTGCATATTGAACGGAAATAATCTATGCATTCCATGATTCATCGAAGAACAATTACTCTACTGCAGTGAAATCATGCTGTAATAATAATTGTTTACAACTTGCACGTTCCATGTTATGCCATCATGCACATAAATAGAGAGTTGTATACAGAAATACTCCAGCGAGATGTAAAAGCAGTAAATAGGTCTATCATTAGCAGTTTAAGTTATGCATAATATCTGAACACACAACAGTTGTAAAACGTAGCCCTTACAAATTACACTTAATAAGGTCATATTTTAGTGAATACCTTCGTTTAAAGTGCAAATTAATGAGCTTTTTAATGTATTCCATGTACAACAAGGGTTTCAAATCAATTTGTGCACGAGAATTTTCTGAAATTATTTGCTTTCTCTGAATGGACTTGGGCGAATATAAAAAAATCTCTCCAAATTTCCTACCTTTAATTAAAATTTTAATCTATGCAAATATTCCGCTTATTAGCATCCAAATATTTGACGCTAAAAGCAAGAGCGGCCCTTTTTAAGAATAATGAATCGATTTTTTCGACGGACGGACGATGTTAATTTTTATACAAATGTAAAATATTTCAAAAACGTTTTTTTGCGTGACGAGAAAAAATAAAAAGTCAAGATGACGAACGGAAAATTTAACTAAATGCGATTTGGTAACTGATGCATGTTTTATTGATTTATAAAGTGATAGAATGAATATATTAGCAAGACAGGGTGAATACAGATTAAGGACTTCCCTTTCTAAGGACCTCCTAATAATACAGAAGTCCGTACACTGCGGGAATGTTACGTAACGGGCTTATTCAGTCGGAGATAGATGTGAGTGAGACTTTCCAGCGGGTTTGCATTGTATCTTATCATAGTAAATCTTCGGGGATGGGGAAAATAATTTATACAATAGGAGTTTCATGCATAAGGTCTCGACAATAGAGGTTCTACCTTATTACTGAGCTGTCGTTTTAACCAACTAATGTGTGTTATTATTATAGTCGTTAACTGTTCTCTAAAATCATAAACGTTGTTGTACTTTCGAGATTGTTCTAATCTTTTATTCAGCTAAGCAGTTTTAAAAGAAAAATGATGAAGCTTCATGAGAGTCTTCGAAATTACTTTTTTATTTTATTTATGGAGGTGTTAAAGTTTACAGTGTACAAGGGGAAAACTTTGTTTAAAGTTCTATAGTTCGAAACTAACTTTAGTTTTCGGTTAACTCTAGAAAATAATACTCCTAGTAAATCTTTTTAAGTAATCTATCATAAAATATTGCAAACTGACCACGATGTTTATTACAGAAAAATATAGTGTTAGTCTGAAGTTATATTGTTATAAAACTTTAATGGATTTGAAGTCAAAAATCTTTAAATAAATTTAAAAACTTTTGATTTATTTATTTTTAAATAAAAGTATTACTTTTGCTTCAATTTTATTTTATTGGCCATTTTCATATGAACTCTGTGCAACTTTAATAATAGAACATAATATTAGTGTTCTATTTTTTATGATTTTATCTTACTTATTCACTTATACTATCGGAATTACGATGTAAGTATCTTAGGATTATTAACCTTTCAGAGCACGAATTTAAAAAAAGCTGAATTTTAAAGAATAAATTTCTGTTTTTGGTTGTTTAAGTGGCAAGATATAGTGTTAGCGAAAGTTTTTCTGTTTTTTCCAATGATTTACGATATATGGTGTTATTATAAGGTAACACTAGGCTCCTTGTTTTATTTGTTCAAAATTACAAAAATCCTAATTCATATAGTGTGAAAAATCAAATTACACTCTATAAACAGTCCCACATTTACATTTTTTACACATGGCTCTTACGCTTGAAGAACGTCCCTCTCCAGCACAACGTTTTCCTTTTTTACTCGGGGTAGAAACTAAGAAGTGATCTTGGTGATCTATCTAACAGCATCACTTACTCGATTAAGGGATCCACTACATAAAGCGGTCTTTTTTAGTCTTTTGTCCATTAGAGAAATTCTCTATCTGGAGATGTTTTCATCTATGGTATCCGTATCCCATCTTTTTAATATATTGTCCAATCAGATGTAGTCTTGATATCTGAATGTTTTTTTTGTCTTTTTGGGAAAATCTCGTTATTGAATCCATCGGAGCAATACCATATCATGTTGATGCTACTGTAATAAAATTGCTATCAAACCATTTTATGAATTGTATTCCGTGCTCATTATATGTCAAAATTTATCAAGTGGCCAGAAAATGCATTTAACCAAAAACTTCCCAAGAGTAGAAATAAGACAAATTTTTTATATGTAAATATTCAATTTGGCTTACAATACATCAGAATAAAAGAGAATCATTTAAAAAAAATATTTTTAAACCAAAAAGGCATTACAAAATGTTCCGTAAACGCAACTTTAGGTCTAGCAAAATAACAATATAGGACTATTGGCGATGAAAGCTTTCGAAACATTGCCGATGAAGATGTACTTGATACTTTTTACACATATATATTGTTGTGCTCTTACATTGTCTGCAACTTCTTCTTGCTTTGTTTTTTTTTTCTTCAACAACAATATGACAGATTCCGTCAAATCGTACTTCAGCCGGAAGTGCATCTTTGGAAGGCCGTCCGTATTTGGGTTTATTGATTGCTGTCTAGAATCATTTCCTTGAGGTGCTTCCTCATTGTTTTCGTCAATATACTGTTTTCATGAGGGTTATAGCAATATACGAAGTATGGCAGAGGCAGAGGTTGTGCGAAAAACTACCACATTGCATATTTCTTTGTTGATAATGTCAAATATAGGTCTCAGTTTAGAAAATTTATCATTTTTATCTAACTAATCATTATCAGACAGGTGTAAGGTTTTCTTGATAGAATCAAATTTTTTCTGCTCATACAGTTTGGTACAAGTGGAATACCTTTGTCTTTATCTTTGGACCAATACATCTTTATAGCTGGTAGGGTATGATATCCGGAAAGAATAAGTATACCAAAAAGCCTATTTAGACTTTTTTTATTTAGCGAAAAGTTGTGTCTGTTATGGTCACTCGCATATTTATTAGAAAAACTCACGATTGTTTCCCAAACATCTTCACTAAAGTATAAAGAAAATACTTCATCAGGTTTCCTTTGATCTGGTTTGAGATTATATACTGGATCTTCTTTTTTCCATGTCGGGCTAACTTTGTCTAGTTATTTTTTGGCAAAATTGTTTGCGGAATATTTTGTCCTTTTTGACCTTGATGGGCCTGGTAATTCTTCCACAGGTCTAGTACTGTCATCAGGTACTTTTGCATGAATTTTGTAAGTCCCTGCTACATCTACTAAAGCGTTTTCACAATCAATTTGACCGTCCTTGTCAATATTTTCTTCGTCCGTACCTTCGCCGACGGATGGAGGTACATATACAGCATCAATACTATCAGCTTCCACTAAATCATCGTCCTCTTCTAATAAAGCCAAAAGCTCTGCTGATTTTCCCAAGACATATTTATAATTAGTTTTATCAGTCTGAATGCGTCATAATTCTTATTATTATCATTTATTTAAGTAGAAACGTACCTGGATTATTATTATTTGGCTATACGGAAATTTATGTAAAATTCACAATGCAAACTCACTGTACTACATCTGCAACTTTGTTATAGCAAGGATTATAGTGCTCCAAAAGATATTCCATACCGGGTCCCTCATAAAAATCAACAAATACAAGGAGTGGCACGTGTCACAGACGATTGGGTAATAAACGTAGCACCGTATTGAAATAATTTATATTTCTAACATTTAGCTTAAAAGTAGTATTTATGAGAATAAAACTTATCTCAATACGACCCTATATAAATATTAGAAAAGGTCGTCACAGGAAAGCGGATTTATGACACCTTGCTCTGACGAACTTGTAGAATTTACTGTAAACTAAATAGCAATTAAGTCATAAACGCATTGTATCTTCTGGAATACTATACCATCCCTATAAATTCCTGTCTTCTAAAATCTACAAGAATGGACTTGTCAATGGTGAATCGTGTTTATTTTCATTCAAATAGTACACCGGGCAAATCCCAACGTTGCGTAGACGCAGCATTAGTTTTAAAACCAAATTACGCAAGAATTGTTGATTTTGTGATTAAATCAAATGAAAGCACATTAATGACATTATTTATTGATTATTGATAATGAACTCACTTGCAAGCATTTCCTGTTAATTTCATCATCAAAAAATAATTGCAACATTTCAATGACCAATTTATTTAGAAACTGAGAATAATCCGGAATAGGAAATGTAGAATTGCTTACACAAAGATCTCCATCAATCCAAGAACAACTAGAAGGTATTTTTGGACTACTGACATAACCGACATATTGTTCAATATTTTCTTGACTAACTTCAGCATTATCTTCAGTTCTACCTATGCGGTTGTTGTCACTCAAGACAATTTCTGCTGGAGCCAGTAGTTGTCTAACCGATAAATGACCTGACTCTGCCATCTGTTAGGATATAAGCTTCAGGAGGTTCTACATATATTTTATCAATAGCTAAATCATCTAAATTTAGTATCTGCAAAGCTTTTTCGAGCGTAAGTCCACCTCTACAGATATTATTTATACAAATAAGAAACTTTCAACTCTACATAGGTCAAAGTCCTAGCGTTACCATATGGTAATGTCAAACTTTAACTCTGAATAAAAAACGTGGCTGAATGTAAGCTACGATTAGGATTTTATAATGCAGGAAGTACAACTTTTAACAATCAGTTACACCCATTGAGTAGGAAAATCTTAAAAGCTGCATATCGTTAGGAAAACTTCGTGATCAACGAACTTTCCTTAATAAGTTATTTATTTTTATAAATAACAATATATTGTTCGCTTATTTTAAAAATCTTTTGTTTGTAAATACATTATTTCTTTTAGAAATTAAAGTTCAACGCCTCTCTTCAATATAAAAGCTTTTTCGTTTAATGCTCCTTGACATTGTCCTAATTTATGACTTGGGAACGTTAAACTTCTCCGATATTCTTTTATAAAATGTTTTCTTAATACTAAATTAGAGATATATTTCACCTGGAAAATTATATTTTTCTGGTTTTATTTCTCCAATTCACAGAAATTTACACTCTTATCGTTTGATTTTATTACCCTTAAAACTAGAAATCTGTCAACTTGACATGCATAGACGAGATTTATTTTTCCTATAACTCTCTAATGCAAGGTGCAAGTTCTCGCTACATCACACCCTACTTGCACTACGTGATTGGTTTGTCTAAACATCCGATATGTTAAACAGCCAATTATCTGTTGGTACAACCCACTTGGGGGGTTGAAAATGGCATTTTTTTTTGAAAACTCGAGGAGTTTTTCTGCCGCCTTCGTAAGCACCACACATGCCTCTCGTGTTACTTCCTTGTAAGATATTTTGGACTTAGAAGTTTTTTGCGAAGTACCGAGGGATAAATAATTTCTGCTAAGGTTAATTGTACCTGAGTGCAATGTTCGCGATTTAATTTTGTCTTCGTTTCCTTATCTACTGATAATCCCCGGAAGTTACCGGATGTATTAATATTTATCGTTTAGTATCTTTAAAAGCATCGCCAACAGACGCAATCTTCCAATTAAACCCACATTGAACTCTCGCAACTTATCGTACCGCTAATTATCTCATAATACCTGAACTTTTCTTGTGTTTCGAACTGCCAACGAGATTCGCACTGGCGTACTCTAATTGAATGTGTGATAAATCACTTAAGTATCTAAATAAAATGCAGTACGATCTCCATTTTATTTATCTGTGTATTATTCGAATGTGTGGTTCAATCCTGGCTAGCATCTCGCCTACCGACCTATATATGAAGATCAGCTGTGAGGTCTTCTATTAGAAACTAGGTCAATGACATTTTACTACAGCTGGCGCCCTTTCAATCGAAACCCCTAAGATTACCGCATTATTATTATCGTTTATCGCTTACTCTAAGCTCTTTTAGCTCACGACCCCTCTTCGACTGTATAACGGCTAGAATTACAGGTGGCGTATCGATTTTATATATGTTTACACTACCGATGAGTCACTAATTCCAGTTTCTCCCGTAACAGTGTTAATAATTTCACTTATACTAGCCGAAAGTTCATTTTGTAAAGAGCATAACGCACCACGTATGTTTCAAGTTTATCCAGTAACACAATAACAGCTAAACTCCATTGCAAATCACAAATGTCATCACCTGCAATGTCTGTTAGAACACTGTGGCGCCATCTAATGATAAAAACTGAAATGGTGGTTGCCCAATCTGAACTCTGGTCTCTACTTAGTAGTTATTACTCATCTAATGCTGATTATAGAGACGAGGCATTATGGTGGTTTAAGTCAAACGGTTTCATGTTTTCTCGTAAAAAAAGCAGTCCTTATATAATTATTAAATATTTGGTTTTGAAAACCTTGTTGCAGTGATCAACTTCGATCTCTGTTCGTAAAGTTCTTTGAGAATAAATCTCTTTAAATAAGACATCTTTAAGGGTAGGTGAACAATCTTGCATCGTATCGGCAAGTTGTGGTGGTGAGATTAGCTTTGAGGACTACTCTCGAATTGTATGTATAGCCTGGTCCACAGTCTCATGGACTAGTTATGCTCAATTGAAAGACTTAAGAGTAGCTAATACAACTGTAGTGAGTAAAAACAAGCGAATGTTAATACTGTTTCTTAAGTTTACAAATTTCCTATTTATGCATTTTAAATTAGTTGACACAACAATAACAATGACAATAACCAGGTTACAAAGAATTTTTCTACAAATTTAGGTAACAATAAAAATATACAACACTTTGCAATTATTATTCTATTTCATCTTTTTAACAACGTAAACTTTTTGCATTTACTACTATAGTAATTTTTATCCTCTCCTACTGTGTAGGGTGATACACATTTTCTGTTGCCTTCTCGAGGTATTGCAAGGATGAAGTTTTTTCCTTATGAAATGTGATACAACGTATGATATATTTTTAAAGTGTTGCAAACAACCTAGAAAACTTTTTTAATAATTTGCGTTGAACTATTAGTTTTATACGAAAGATTGAGTTTTATAGCAACTTGTAAATTTGTTTTACTGGAAGGAACTGCTTAGATCTACATATACCTTTCTAGACTTTTTTTCTTTTTGATTTTGGCTCGACTTTCTTAGCTAACCTCTGCTGTCCAAAGCGATTCGGAAAGAAGATGTTATCTGATGTATCTACTACTCAGAGTTGTGTTGATCTACACCCTAGTCTTTAATATACTTTTCTTGACCCTCTGTTTGCTATTACATTTTTAGCTTGTTTTCTTAGATAATTTCTGTTATCCGGGGCGATTTAAAAGTTAGAACAGAATGGGGGTTTGCGTATCGAGTTCATCTGGCGCTCAGAATTGCATCGACCTACACCCTAGTCCCCGATGTGGTTTCCTGGATACTATTTTTCCTGATTGATTATTTATTTGCTCTATTGAATTAATTTGTGTTGTCCAAAAAGATTTTTAATTATGCGGCACATCTGGTTAGTACTCTATAAGTAGAGCTGAACTACATCCTAGCCATTAAAAAGTTTTTCAGGATTCTTATACTTCTTTTTTGATTGTTGGTTCTTTTTCTTGCATGAAGATTTCTAATCTGGCGAAGAATTTTACGACTTGCATCTAAATAGTGCCCATTTATCTGCCTGCCATCCTTGACATAATTTTTTAGGTATCTGCCTTTGCTCTATAATTATTGGTCTGCTTCCTTGGGCTGTGAAAATTTTTAATTTGGATAGAAATTATGGTTTATGCTACTCGTGCATCCAATTCTTACAGTTCTCTTGATCTATATACCATCCTCGTCTTCGACATGGTTTTATGTAGTTCAAAGAGATTTTATTTTTGGAAGAAAATGTTTAGTTTGCACATCTGACGCATCTACTGCCAAGAGTTGTATGGCTCTATGTATAATCTAGTTCACGACATTCTATTCTGGATTCTTTTACTTGTTTTTCATGGTTGGTTTGCCTTTTTCGAGCTAACTTTTATTGGGCAAGGTGATTGTTAGTTGAAATCAATTTTTGCTGTTTGCGCAAATAGCGTATCTAGCGCTTTGACTTGCGTGGATCTACATTCTAATTTTTTACGGACTTTGCTGCATTCTTTTCGTACTTGCTGTTTAATTTTTGGTTTGCTTCCTTGAGTTAATTTCTATTTGTTGCAAAAATATTTTGTTACTTGAGGATTTGGCTCTGAGTTGCTTTATTCGACATCTTATCTTTAACATACTTTTCTGGGCTTTTAAAGTTTCTTCTTTAATGCTGTTTTGCTTTTTAAGTTAATTTCTGTTTTCCAGAAGGTTTTTGATTTTAAAAGATATTTTGCGGTTTGTGCATCTGGCTTATCTAGTCCCCCACATACTGCTGGGCTCTTTTACTTGCTCTCCAATTGTCAGCTTTTGCCGTCCGAGAAAATTTTTAATTTGGAAAAGCATTTTGCGGATTCCGCCTCGGAAGCATCAACACCTGGAGCTGCGTTGGTCTATATCCTGGTTTTCAAAAGGCTTTTCTTGGTTTTCTTATTTGCTGTTTTAGTGTTACTTCGCTTTTTTAGGTTAATTTCTGTTGTCCGAGAAGATTCTTAATTTGAAAAAAACTTTTTAGTTTGCACTTCTGGCACGTCTAATGCCCAGACTTACATTGATCGAGATACATTTTAGTCCCGGATGTACTTTGTTTTCTTGAATTCATTTCTGTTGACTGAGGAAATTTTCAATTTGGAAACGGATTTTATGGTTTGCGAATCTGGCGCATTTAGTGCTCAGAGTTGCATCCATCCACTTCCTAGTGTTCGACACACTTTTCTAAGCTTTCTCACTTACTCTATCATTGTTGGTTTGCTATTTTAGGTTACTTTTTGTTGTTTGGGATGACTTTTAATTTGAAGGAAGGGTTTCGAGAATCTGCATGCAATTCTAATTTTAAATGTATTGTTTAAGGCTTAATCGTCAGTCTGTAAGTGTTGATTTGCTTTCCTCAGGTTCTTTCTGTTGTCTGGGGCGATGATTAATGTAGAGAATAAATTCCCAGATATCTACACCCTTGGGCTCTTTTACACGTTGTTTGAATGCTACTTCGCTCTTTTGAACTAATATTTTGTTGTCCGGGATGATTCCTAATTTGGAGAAAGGATCTCCAGGTACCTTATACGGCGTGTCTAATTCGCAGTATTGAGTTAACCGATTTAGTTTCTAGTTTTATTTTTTAAGTTTAGTTTGTTGTTCTGTAAATGTTAATTTGTTTTTGAACGTACTTTCTGTTGTTCGGGACAATGTTGAATGTGCAAATGAAATTCCGGTTTACGTATCTGACCCATTAATTCCCAGAATTGCGTTGCTGTAAATTATAGTCCATAACATGTTTTCAGGCCTCTACTCGTGGCGCTTTAATTGTCTATTTGCTTTCGTGAACTAATTCCTGTTGTCCTAAGTAATACTTAATTATAAAAAGAATCTCTTAGTTTGTGCATCCAGTGGTAAGAGTTGCATTGATCTACAGTCTAGTGCTTGACATAATTTCGACTTCTTGGGTTAATGTGAAGATATTTTTCAGTTTATGAACGCGGTGCATCTAGAGCTTAGACCGACTTTATTCTACGTACATTCTAGTTCTTGTGCTTGCTCTTTCAGTGTTTCCTTGCTTTATTGAGCTAATTTTTGTTGTGTGAGCAATTTTTAATTAAGAAAGAAAATTTTGAGTTCTCCATCTGGCGCACTGAATGCTCAGAATTGCGCTGATCTAGATCCTAGTCCTTGATACAGGTTTCCGGATTCTTCCACCAATTTGTGCTTCTCGCGCCTTCAATTCTTAGTGTTGTGTTGATCTGTATGTTCGACTTGGAAGTAGCTTTTTTGGCTTTATTTGATTGTTTGCTTGCTAGTGAAGCATCCAATGCTAGTTGCTTTGATAAATACTCTTATATTTGCCTGTGCATTTCCATTGTTGATTTGCTTTCTTAAGCTAATTTTTGTTGTGCTAGACAATTCATAAATTGGAGAAGTTCGCAACGTGCTTTTCGTGCACCGTTTTTTCTCTTTGATTGTTTTATGGGCTGAATTCTATTGTCTGCAACTCGGAAAGCGTATTTTCAGTTTGCGTGGGTGATGCATCTAGTGTTCAACTTTGGGTTAATTTACTTTAGAGTTTCCAATGTAAATGGTTATGCTTAATTACTTGATTTGTGATTGTTGATTTGCTCTGATGATTCCATTTATACACTCAAGAGCATAACTGTAGCACCACACGCAATTTTGCTAACCTAACTAACCACCGTTGAGATCTAGGAGAAACGTTTTGGCCTCCAATTTTATGTTTTTTGTTTTTCCCATAATTATCTGGATTATTCAAAAAATTTAGAACAACTTTGTGGGGCCGAGTTATTCTCCGAGTAATTTCGCTAAATACAGCAAAATTGAATGCTCTTGAGTATGTTATCAGGGTTTAATTCTTAACCTGGAAAACAAATCCCCAGTTTGCACATCTAACGCATCAAATGCTCACAGTTTTCTAACATCTAGTTAATTTAGTAGGCTTCACTCATTGTTCCGTTAATGTTGATTTGCTTGCCTGGGCTAATTTCTGTTTTCCCTGGTGATTCTCAGTAATTTGAAAAATTTAGCTTTAAATTTTCAAGATTTCGCGTCTAATACTCATAAATGCGTCAATCTAGTTTCTAAACTTGAATGTAAGTTTTTAGGTTGCTTTCTTTGTAAATGCTGATTTTATTTCCTGGGCTGAATTCAGTTTGCTTTTTGATTGTTGGCTCTCTTTTCTATCTCTAAAGTATAATTTCAGTTGTCTAGGTGATTTTCAATTTGGAGAAGTAATTACCAGTTTATCTATAGGCTAATGCTCAAAATTGCATTGACTTTAGTCACTGACATACTTTTCTGGATTGTTTTCTTTGATGTTTGATAGTTTTTCTGTTATTAGATGGAAATCTTGGTGCATCTGTTGCTCAGAGTTAGGTTAATCCTAAATGGGATAGTTTGGACCTCATTATTGGTATTGGCAGCTTTTTCAACCAACTTTTGCTTTCTATAGCAAATTTCGAATTAAAAATGAAAATTTGTTAGCATTTAACGTTAAGGGTAGTGTTAATCTACTGTTTATTTCTTATGGTAATATACCATACTATAATCTGTGTTGTGAGAGTTAAGTTTGTGGATCTGATTCGAATCCTTTTTTTATTGGGTTCTATTTCTAGTATTGTACTGAGTAGAACTTTTGAAGAAATATAGTTATTGTAATGATGGAATATTTGTGGAGATATGCCGATAATAAGACTAATAAATATCACTTTAATCTTACAGTTCTATGTACGGCTTTAATTTAAATTTGGATATCTAGTCATCGCAATAGATATAGCTTAACTGATTTGTTATAATTATTCTAACACCATCCACTACTGATTAACTAAAATTATTACAAGACTCATTTTTCTTCTGCTCTTATCACTGTTTTTGTTCCAAACAAATACGAGTAGTTCACAACCGACAAAGATTATGTCACACATCTCAAGTTACTTGGCCCGCGCTTTTCCCACGTTTTCGAGATAACAGCAGGATTATTCCCAGTGTTTCTTTACTGTACAACAAAATTGTTCACGTTAATCTCATATATTTAAAGTTAAAAGGATATTAGTGTTATTGGGATGGTGGTAGTGGTGGTGTGGCAGTAAAAGGGAATGGAAAAGCACACGTTGCATTTGAATTTCGAAATATTTCCAACCCTCTTGTTATCGTATGTGTGTGAATATTTGAATAAATATGTTTTTGTAGAATGATGTTTGAATTATTTCAGTAAAACAGTCTGTATTTACAGCATCAGCACCGTTAAATGCTATTGTTTTTAAATGTGTATCCATTTCAATAAAAAAGGGCAACTTTCATGTTGACATATTAATTTTCGTTTTATGAATGGCATCCGCATTTCATTAGGTTTAATATAGGTAATGCTGTAAAACACAGTGTAGTTAAAACGGCAAATTATTCAGAATAATCTGAACTAGAAAATGAAATATGGAAGTAAGACTGGTTTCAGTTTCAAAAGTTTAACTCCAACAGCGAGCATCAAAGTTAACTTTGATTGCGATGTTTTGCTTTGGTCTTGAAGGTAATCAACATCTTGTAAACATTAAGCTGAAATTAGGTAGTTAATTATTTTTTATGCAACGTTGTTTCCTTTTGATTTTTCATGCGTAAACCCTTACCGTTTTTACAGACAACATGCTAAAGTGAATAATTAATATCTGTAAATTACAAATAAAATTAGATTTTTTTCTGTCTTCTCATTTCAAAACCACTGACAACGTTCAAAAGTTTTCTGGTTTATATGTTAATGCGTGCTTGGGTGCATCACAATGAGATTTCGAAGTGACATACAAGTTTCTTCCCTTTCAATAAAGATTTATTAATGTAACATTATCAGAACATAAATTTTCAGTCGAGCAGACAGGAGGATAAGCCTGTGTTAACACGTTCAGTGTCAATAGGAATCAATGTTAAAAGTCTCATGCTGCTATTTGACACTATTTGTAAGAAAGCCGAGCTCGGAGCACGTTTTCGCAAAGAAATTCTTTAAAGGAGCCTTTTAATTTAACCGGCTCTTTCATTCAAACGTGCGTTAAATTAAATATCAAAGAAAGAAGTTTCACATCCGCCGTTAAATATTTAACATCTGCATATTATACCATCACCACTGTGAAATATTTAGATTACACATATTGAAATTTAAATGACGAATGTAATTCCTGAAAGTTCATTAAGCACAGAATGGTAAATTATATACAGCTTTTAGGCATAGTTTGCATTTCAAATTTTTGTAAGAAACTTTTCGAGTTTTGATGTTTTGAAATTTAAATTATTCTAAAATTAGATCGTAATGAAATTCGCTCATTATTTCAAACCATTTATTATATTATAAACTTTACAAACTAAATAAATTGTAAGGTTTTAGGTTCATTATGTTAGTTATGTACATAAGATGTGGATTACAAGGAAGGAAGGTTCTTTGGTTTTAACTGACCCTTATGTAAATGTAGCCTTTGCTTTTCGGTTTGCCAAACCAATGGCCTTAACTAGTCGAGTCTCTACGTAGAAGAAAAATTTTTAATTAAAATAAAATTAAAATCGTCTTACAAGCAACTTCAAATAATTGCACTTCTGTTGCAGGTGTTTATTATGAAACAATATTAATATCCTCGGATGGAGGTTGCATATGAGATGCAATTTCAACCCCGTGACGAGGAGGAAATTAACTTATCTTAGCCGAACAGAATTTTCCACTCGTTAAAATTTTGCTTTTTAAAAGTCAGAAGTATTTTGCTCGAGAATTTTTCTCTTGAATAATTTCTGACAAGTACAAAATTTAAAAGTATTTCTTTTTCCAATAGCTTCAGACCATAGTTCTGACCAGTTAGTTGAATTAAGAGTCCGATCAGCTGTGCATATCCTTTATAGCACACCTTCCTTTCTAAACGGACTTTTTAATAAACCTTGCAATCAATTTCCGATAACATTTTACTTTAGTAATAGTCCGTATTTGCCCTCTTTAAATCATGAAATGGTAGTTGTCACAATTACAAATAAATCACTTTGTTTTTGAAGGAAATGAAAACCAACCTTGTTGTTCAAATTCTGGCTTCAGTGAGGGTGGTGTTCATCGCTCTTAAAATCTGCTGAATTTAGCAAGATCAAGTTTTTTTGGCCTCCCGCTTGGTCTCTTCCAAATCGAATCTGATCTGGTCTCATAAGAGAGTTTGGCCACCCTGGTGTCTGGCATTTTAATCAGGTGCCCGAACCATCTTAGCTGGCTTTGCTCCACCTTCTCCAATAGGGGCCTCACTCCTACAGAGCTGCGGATGGTGTCTTTTTTTACTCGATCCCTTCGGGTTTTGCCCTCGATCTCCATAGCCTGTGATCTGCTGCGGTTTGATTTCCTCAGTGTCCAGCTCTCGCTCCCATTGTAATTGTGTGGATAAAACCAGTATTATACACTACTTTCTTGGTATGCTTAAACACTTCACGCTTGGCAAGGAATCCCGTCCGTCTTGAAGGCATGGAATAGTCGGCTGGCTGTAGCTTCTCTACTGTTCACCCCCTCGCCATACTTTCTACTTGTTCCAGTTTAGCGTCTTCTATGTAAATGCTGTGTTGCATGCCTCTGTGTCATGAAGGGATAGTTTTCGTCTTGTCGGTACTAACTTTCATGTCACATTTTAAAAGCTCCTCTTTCTACATGTTTAGGTTGTGTTGAAGGTCTCTAGCAGATCCGACAAGCAGCACAATGTCATCTGCGAAAGCAAGTTCAGAAAACCTTACTTAGATCATTTTCCAGTGACCTGCTTAAAACAATCTGATACAGGGACGCCACTTTTATACCACACTGTTCATCATAATAGTAAACAACGAGAGACTGAGCATGCAGCCCTATCTCACATCCCTCGTAATGTAGGAGTTGTACTTGTAATAATTTATCTTGAATTTGGGTTCCCTATTAACCGGTAGTTTCTTACGGTTACGGTTACGGTTTGCTACCTTCCCACTATTCCGTATCTTCAATTTGACTTACAGAGAATAGTAGTCGGTACTTAGTTTCATGCCTCTTTCGACACTCACATCCATGACTTGACCCCTTTGCCGCCGTCTAACCAGTATAATATAATCTATAATTGATTTTTCATTTCTCTTCTCTGAACTTCTTGTGTACTGATGAATTTTCTTATTATATATTTGCTACAGTCAAGTCATTGAGTACACAAAGGTCAAGGATTTTCTTTTTATTTATACTTGTGCTTTCGCCATACTTTCCGACTACTTCTTCATACCCAACATGATTACTTCCTACTCTTCCATTAAGATCTTTCATAGTCATGACATTGCCGCGATACTCGTTGGTGGTCTCCCGGAGCTGATTGAAAAACAGGTCTTTCTCAGCTACCGTCGACGTTTTCATTTGACCCGTAGGCTGCAATGGTAGCTTCATCTTCACCCTACACATTCCAACCTAAAACAATTAATCTTTCACTTATAAAGCGCCAGCATTCTTTACCAAATTATTGGAAACCATAAAAATCACGCCACCCCTGGTTCTTTCGTTTGGCGGAACTCCTACGTAAAACATTATATATCTACTGTTTGTTTCCTCAATTTCTCGGCCTTTCTTTTTAGTTACTGTTAGTACAACTGTGTCGATTTGATTTTCTTTTAGTACATTTGTCAACTCGGGTTTCTTTTGCCATAAGTTTTCTCTTACATTGCATGTTCCGATTTAAATGTATTCATATCCGCGCCTGGTCATGATCAAGGGACAATCTGGTTTGCTTCTGTTTAGGCTTTGAATAGTAGATTTTCAAGCCTGAGGGTAAATAGCCCGCAGGACCCAATCACAGTGGAGGGGCTGCCTCCTAGGCCTTGCGGGTTGTCCGGTAGTTCAGGGTTGGTCGATCTTGGTAGATACTTGTAGGCACTCAGGTCTATCAGACTCCCTTTTTCTTTCTCACAACGGGCTTGGCACCGGCTACAGCGGAGCTATTATTATTAATCTTAATGCTACCTATTCTGTTTTCCCAGTCTTCCAGATTGTTCTTCTCACAATATGTTCGCCATAGATACTAAATAGTAGAAGTGATCTTGCCTAGGTCGTTTTCTACCATCATTTGTAAGGTAGTTACCTATTCGAACTATGATATTACTGTTAGTGTAGAGGGAAAACAAGATGTTGCAATACTCTAGAACTGTCTGATAGTCGATAAAGCAATCGTAAACTTCTTTGTTGATTTTTCTTGATTTTTATATGATTTGTCATAGATTTTTTTATATCTGTACTGTCGTTCTCCTTTTGACAAAACTGGCAATTTCAATTTCCTATTTGTTATTGTGAGAAGAATCTTACTAGCATGAAATGGTAATGATTACAACTTTTTGTGTCGTCATATTAGCAGTTTATTCATTAGGTCAATAGCCAGTAGTCCATATTCTTTGGTAGATCGTATGACATATATCTAATCTGCTCTTTTCTCGCATCAGTTTGATATATTCATCAGGAATGTCGTTTATGCCAAGAGACTTGTCAGATTTTAGTTTCTTTTAAAGCCCTCCTAGGATATTTGAATTTTCCCCTTCTGCCTTGTCTTGTTTTCTTCGATTTTCTTTAAATAATTTTTTAGACTATCATCTCCATAGTTTATTTTTGACAGACTATGGTTTACTGATCTTTCTGAATAATCTGTATTAACCTTTTGTGTATTGATAAGTGCGTGCTTTTCTGTACTTGGTTGCACATTTTGCCTCGTTTTATTTAACAGTCATTTTGGTTCATTCTGCAGTGACTTCACTTAATTGTCTATATGTTTATAGTATTAATGTTTCCGTTACTTCTTTTTTGGTAAGTCTGCTATAGCTCTTTCTATCATGTTCTTTGCTTTCTTTTCTTACATTTTCTTTGGTGTATTCTTCGATTCTGTTTATGTAGAGTTGTTTAGTAATTTTTAACGTAGGTTCTTCTAAATTCTTTTGCGTTCTCTCTTTCTATACCTTCTCAAGCTCAAATTGGTACCAATTAACTTTAAATTCGACTCATCAACTTCTAGGTGAGACCAATAAACTGGAGATTGAGAACAGTCACCTTCAGACTGAGATTAATCTGAATTCAATTCAAAGTTGATTAGTCTGAATTTGAAATTGATTGTTCTGAATTTCAAATTGATTGGTCCCAATTCAAAATTTAAAAAGTACAACTTATTAGAGTTCGTTCTTCTGGTTGAGTTTTAATTTGAAATTTTCTATTAATAGCCGATGATCGCTTATACATTCTGCACTAGAGAAGGCTTTTGATTTAGATGTGCAAATACATACTTTTCATCTAGTTTTTATTGGTACCCATATAGTTTGTTTGTTTACGAGGTTATTAGTCCGATAACTGGCATGTTGTTGAAAGATTTTAAAGTTATTGTGAGATTGTTTTCTGCACCTCGTTCTCTATATTTTCCTACTGTCTTTTTAAGTGTTCTGTGCTTTTACGGTTTGGAATCTTCTGTAAAATTTCTTTTAGTAGAATTCTTCTATCTTTTCGTCAGTCTTATTGGTATGTAGACCTCTGTAATAATTTTATAGGTACCGTTTCGGAAAGTTATAGTGTTATATCTTGTATAGATTTTATTGTTCTTCTGGTTCACCTCTGTTATATCTAGAAATTAGTTAGGGAATTTCGCGCTGCTTTCCTCAACAAATTTAGTTCTGTATTATGGCATAATATGGTTATACTTCCAATGTTTGGCCCCCAGAACCATTTAGTTAATTAGTTTTCGGGTAAGGTGTACTACGAGCAGGTCAGGCTGACATTTGGATAGTTTGTATTGTTTTATACGCTACCCTTTACACTCTATTCCATTATACTCTACCTGACAAGTCAAATTTTTTATTTAATCAGCCCAGAATTGAAAGAAAAAGATTGAAAAAGTGACTCGAAAATCCTACGCTTTCAATCTGAAGTCCACATACTTCCTGCCTTAGAATTATCCGATTCCTAATTCTTTAAAATTCTCTACGTTTTCTCCCCTTACTGTGAAGTTCTTACTAATATTTTTTTGTGAATTCCTTTAATGGTAAACGTAAATACCGAAGTAAAATTTTTCACATTAAAATTTTCTTCCCCACCACTAAACAACAAGATTTCAACCGAGTTGGTTGCCACCCACACTTAAAACAACGCATTGCCATCCGCGACTCAATACAGAATGAGCACATCCGCAATTCAACTGCTACCGAACAATCCCGCAATTACCCCTCAAATTTCATACATTTCAGGCTGAAGAACAGGAATTCAACTCCTAAAACGATCACCGCAGAAACGAGGAAGCAACATTATTGATACCACTATTTTCGTTCGTATGCGTACGTAGGGCGTTAGTTCTTTTCAAAACTACTTCTCCTCAATTACCTACTTACAATAAGTAAAGGTCAACTTCCTAATTGCTTAGAAAAACTTTCTATCATAGGAAAAAAAGCAATTTAGTTTGCAGAATTAGAATTATGTAATTCATTAATCACAACGTATCTTTTGAGAATTCAAATGATGAAAAATCCAGTTTCTTATTTTTATAATTATAAGTAAGGGAACCATCTGATTAAAGAAAATACAAAATACATGCAAAAAAGTATTTTTTTAAATTAACAAAATGTATTTCAAAATCAATAATCACTTATTAGGTTTTGTTGATTTTATATGGAGTAGATCAATAATAAATTAAAGTAATGACATCTATGGAAATATAGTTAGAAAGCTTAAACATAATGAGTTGATTTAAGACTTTATAACACTACTGTACGAATATACAGAGAAGTTACAATTCACAAAATGAAATCAGAGATCAACTTGAATTATAAAGAACACTCGCGCATAGTGAGATTTAATTAACTTCTATGATACGCACAACAGATATGCTGACTCAGTGAAAAGCGTGCATCGACTTACACTTTTATTAAAACGATTTCATATTTTTATCATCCGCATGGAGAACTTGTTTTCATTAGTGCAGTAGCACAGAATTCTCATTTCACAAAATGCATACAACATTTTATGCTCCAGGCGTAATACTTGTTCAGTAGTTCTTACGTATACTTACTTATCAAGTCAACACCAACGATAGTAGAACCTAAGCTTCTTTAATAAAATAGAAACATTTTTATAGCAGAAATAAAACATTGAACCCTAAATAAGTTCGGGCAGTTTCAGAAATTCTCGTTTTTCTATAACAAATACAATAAAAGTGACAGAGAAGAATTTTGTAACACGCTTTTGGCTATTTAAATATGTTAAAAGAAGTTTAATCAATCCTTAATGCACTTATGTTTTTCTAGGAAGTGAGTTAATTAACAGCTTAAAAAAATACATGATCTGTCAGTGAATATTTGACAAAGAAAACTGCACGTTCCGTCTTTCACGTAACACACTGTACAATATATACAAATCATTATTAATGTTATCGTTATTTCAATTATCTTTCTCATTGTCTTATTCAATTTCATTTTAATTCGATCAAATTCCAAAAAATTCGCTTCAGGGTTTAACACAGATGATAATCTGATGTGGCAGATTCCGCAAACCTGTGCTTTGATCCCTTTAAATATTCTTTGCTATCGTATAAAATTAATGTAACAAAAGGTGTACATTGTGTAATATAAAATTGTTTGTTCGATCATTTCGGTGTATTTGGAGATTGCAAGAGCAGAATCTATACGAAAAAATCATTTTTTAAATGAAAAATACATTAATATAAAGCTTTTAGAACTCGGAAACTTTCCTCTGTATGGATTTGGCATGACGTTAATGTTTCTTTTCTTTAATCATCAAAAGACCGGTAGAATGTGACCTGGTTCAACTTGTTATGATGAATTTACATCAGATAGCTTTTATGCTACGCGATGACAGGAATGAAATGTGGGTACATTCGTTTTTGTTTTTTATTTTATGTTTATTCTTTCACACAATTTCTATATTTCAAACATTGCCCGTGAGCCAATCTTCTTTACGTTTGGTGTCTACGACCCAGCTAATTAATATGCAACTAAAAAATTAGATGGCAATCGTTAAGAAACCATTATTAAGCAGTTTCATATAAAATTCAAAACTACGAACTACCATAATTAAAGGTTTTCCTTATCCATACAAAAACACAAGGGTTGATTGAAGCGACATCCTGTAATTAGAAACAGCGTGTGTAATTAACTGTTTTGTGATTTTTCTATTTTCTTACAGCAATGACAAAAATAGAATAAAATTCCGTTAACAGCTTTTACTTCCAAGAACGTCAATAAAAAGCCCAAACCACATAAACAGAGTTTTTTAGTGCGTGAATCCGGCATCGGGATGGATAAAAAAGTTCCTTAAAAAACCGTATCCAGTTTCCACCCTTTTATTGTTGAAATACAAATAAAAGCTACCCAGTTAATTCGTGCATTATTAACTGTGTCTTAATAGCTCTTGAATTAGTCGATATTTAAGTATTTCAACCAGATTTTGATTAAGGTCCTGTCTGGACTAATTTCACGCTTGATTTGTATCAGACGTGTTGAAAGGTGATAATTTGATATATTCAATATCGACGCAAACAAACCATTCTCCGTTAAAAGATACCTTCGCCTCTTGCTTATTATAATTTCTGTTTTGTTGAATATAAGTTACCTCTATAGTTTTCTATGAATAAAAAAAAAACTTTTTTATAAATTTCCATAATAAATATTTGGAAAAGAGCGGGTATGATAGAGGATAACATTAACGTAAGGTAAAGTTTGGAAAAGGCTGAAGAAGAAAAATATTATACTTTTTCAAATAACAAGAGGCGTATATTGTGCAAGTAATATTTCCTCTTTCTCTTTTGAGAAAATGTTTTTATTAAAGCAAGAAGTAAAAATAGAAACTTTTCCTTGATAAAGAAATGGTTGATGTTTCCTGTTTTTTTCTTTCTTGTATCAGTTGTATAAATTGCAACTATGTAAACATTAGAAAAATCTTACGCTTTTATCGGTAGACTTGAATTTAAAAATGAATTATTGTTATGGGTCTTGCGTTGTAAATAAATTTCAACTATTCAATTAGTGGTAAACTGGAATTTATGGTTGCTAAGGGTTAAAATTCAAATTTACGCAAGAAGCAAATAAGGCCAAGCAAAACGTTAGAGATATTCAAACACGTGATTGTGTAGTAGCTCGGACAGTAATTTAAATTTAAATATTTAAAGTAACAAATTATATTAAAACAGAAATAGAAGTCACAAAATTGAGGTAATCTAGCTGTATTACTTATTTCTCTAGCTCTTCCTCTTTGCGTACTTATTGCCAACTGTCCACAATTATTCTGATTGTGATGTGAGTTCTGGGCAGCAAGTACTCAAGTTTAGAAAATGGCAGAGTTTTAACTACACCAGTAAACGTTTATACGAGGAGTTTCTCAAAAAGTAAAATTCACTAAAATAGAAAAATGAGTGAACAAAATAAGAAATTAGCTACGCTGCACCACTACTTGTTTATTTCTTTAGTAGCATTACATTTAATTACACATGGCTTTGATTCCACAGTCTTGAATGATTGTCTATGATGATATACCACAACGGATTCTGGAATTCTGGAGATTTGCGTTCTTCTATTTTTTTGATTCCCATACAACTTTATTTGAAAAGATTGCACAGTTTTTGGCATGTTTTGAGTATCGTCCTTTATGGGCTTGTTTAATTCCTTAGGTTGTGTTTCCTGTAGCTAGTAGAGGAACATGGGTACACTGAGGCACTTTTTTCAGCGATAATTCAGATTTTATTCAAAAGGAAATTATTTGTCTAATTTCTATGTATTACTATATATGTAACAAACCAATTTAATAGACGGTTTTATTAATATTATTGGCTTTTGATAGTGTAATTATTGTAAATGTCAGGTTTGCCATTTGTCTTACTGTCACCCAGGAGTGTGGAACAGTGAGACACCATACAATACAGTACTTACTTCGAGAAAAGAAAAAAAACAGATACACATACAGATAAAGAAAATAATTTAATACTATAAATGAACTTAAGAACAACTTTAATAACACAAACTGCCAAGTAAAGTTGATTAAGCATACATCCACTAAATTAAAATCTATTTCAAATGAAAAATAGGATCTTTCTCTCTTTGTCTACCTATAGCTTACTGGTACTAGTTTTTATGCCACTTTTGGAAATTGTTACAGTATCTGGAGCGTCTGTAAAATAAAATATTCCTTCCACTTTTTGGCTTTTTCTCAGGAAACTAATTTCAAATTCATTTTTATCTGTCATAGGTGACAGCAACTTTCCAATATAATAAATGCTTTTAAATTTTACATTTTCCAGTTGAAATTCTACAAGGAAATTCTACATCAGGGATATTTTTTTAATTCCTCGAACGTGTTAGGAAAATATTTGCAGCATTCGTCAAATTTATTTATCAAATTTATCAAACGAGCGACGTTAAAACAAAACCCTCTCTCAGTATTATATTCCGTGTGTACATTTGTTATTCCTTGAAAATTACATTTTTATCTTTGCTGTTCTACAAAATAGAAATTTCGTATTATTTTCCTTTATGTGGTAAAATGTGCGATTTTATAAAATTATTTCTTCTGAGAATTCTCTAAGAAAATGTGTTCTTTCTTGCTAAATGTAATACAGTTATGCGTTGTATGGAATACCTCTAGTTTTGAATTCTATAAATTCAAATAAGGCATTTCGGGATAATTTCTCCCTTGAAAAATTCATCTTGTTAGGGATTTATGATCGCCCTGATTATAACAACTAGTATAAGGCAAGATTTATGATCACATTTAGTGAGATAGCAAAAATGGGTAATGCCCGAGGCTTCTAACCGATTATGCTCAATCCCGCTGTCTTCATTGGTGCTTCTTATAACACGCTTTATTGAAGGCCAATTAGATACCCGACCAACCTCTTTAGGGGTCGGAGAATTTTCACTCCGAACGAAAGTTTGAAGTGAGCCTTCCTAGCAGCTGTCGAGTAAGACACGCGCACCCCGTGTTTTGTGTGAATAGTCCGAACTCAAGAAAATTCACAAGTTCCGGGATCTTTTCAAGTGTTTTAAAAGCATCCGCGCAGGTTCCGTATATAGCCTGAATGAACGCGCCGTGAATTAATTCTATTTTCGATTAGCGAATATCCTGACAATTCCCTGGATTTACTAGATGTATCGCTTCCGTATTGGTTGTTGGATAACCTTTCGTCTTATCGATGGAATATATAAACTATTCTCACACCGAACTCTTAATATTCTTACCTGCCGACTCTCACATCGTTCTCCGTGCATTCTAAAGGAAATCTATGATGCTACAGCGTTCCCCGTGTTTATACCGTTCTATTAAGCCTTTTGTGAGAAATTGTACTACTTCGCACATTAAAGGCAAGAAAGATTCTATCACCGTCAGATATTTATGGTTGTGAATTGTGCCACAAACCTGGATACCTTTTGGATTAGTTCCTGTATCACGGTAAATGATCTTACCATATAAATTTGTATCTTGTGAAGGAGCTAACGTTGGCACTTATCGTCTTGCAATCATGAACTTGGTTGCTCGTTAATGCGAACTTCTCATACTCGTCATCAGTTCGCTTTGGTTAAAAATAGATTAATAAATACCCTGCTGTAACGTCGTTTCACATTAGTGAAAACCCTTGTAAAAGTATATTATCTAGCAAATAAATAAGGATAATAACGAAAGTGTAACTTTCTTGAGAAATCACGAAATTTATCCGAAAATTTCTAATTTCTGTGACCTCTGACCTGTCGAAGATAAATTAGTAAGTATACATATTTCTGAAGGAGATGTAATGCTCTACAAGTCCCTTTCTGACGACGTTTTCGAAAACATAAGGCCGAGGAGTTAGAAGGACAACTTCGACGAAACATGCAAGGCAAAATGATTTTTTAAAATTTATAAATCTGTGCTGGCAAATATCTCGAAAACTATAATACATAGGAAGACAATGAATATAGACATTCTTGTAGGAAATTTAAGTATCTTGTATTTCGTAAGGAATACTTTTTACCGTGGGACTTTTAGTATCTTTGCCTCCTTACTACCCGTAACATATTCCTTAAGAGAAGAATTTCTCTACAATCCCCTTTTGGGCATTTATTGACTTTTCTTGAAAAATCACGAAATGTATCCAAAAACTTCAAATTGCCGTAACCTCTGACCTGTAGAAGATAAATTAGTAACTATTACATATTTCTAAAGGAGACTGAATGCTCTACAACTGTCTGTCTGACGACTTTTCTGAAAACATAAGGCTGAGGAGTTTGACGAAAAATGTGAGGCAAAAAAAAGTTTTTCGAAAATTATCGATCTTCGCTGACGAATATCTCGGAAACTATAATACATAGGAAGAAAATGAATATAGACAGTCTTGTAGGAAATTTAATTATCTTTTATTTTGTAGGGAATACTTTTTACCGCACGTCACACCGTTTCCGAATTATAAGCAAGAAACCGAAAAGAGGACTTTTCCACCTCCTCGCCCCCTGAAGCGGCAGGGCTAGGGGTGGACACTTTTAGTATCTTTGCCTCCTAACTACCCCCAACACATTCCTCAAGAGAAGAATTCTCCCCCTTCCATATTATTTACAATCCGCTTTTGGGCATTCATTGACTGGATTAATACATAACGTTAGTCTTATCCCTTACTGGGAACATAAGTATATTTATTGTGAGCAGTACAATCTCGTTTCTTTGTATTTATTTAATGTTCGAACTTGTCGTTTCGAACCTGAAAAGCTTCACGTATAGTGACCTAGATAAGGAGATCAGCTACAGGATCTCCTCTTCAAAATTAGGTCAACGACATTATTCTGCGGCTTGCGCCCTCCCGATCCCAAATGTCTTCAAGATTCTCGTACGTACACTACCTTCTACTGCCGGCACTTAAGAGCTAGTTCAAAGTTGGCATATCGGTTAATATGATGTTGCGTTTACCGAAAGGAGCTCTAAACCCGTAATTGCACGTAACAAACGCTAGACGTCGTGGTTATCAAAAGAACCATCGGAATGCCACTTTTCGTTTTCTTGATCGCTGTCTAGAACTTTTCGTTTAACTGCTTTCTTTTTTTGCTTTTCTGATGAAGTTCGTTTTTTGTTGTGTCTTTCGTCTAACTCGTTGTTTTTAGGAGTGTCAGTTGGTATTATGCTTTTTCCTTTTTTTCGACCTTAATGCGTTTGCTTTCTTGATTCATCCTTAGGATAGCGGCACATCTCTTCTGTAGTTACAAACTGATCAGCTACATTTTGCAAAGTTGCCTGGTTGAACAGATCATGAGGAGAGGTCTGATGAACTACTTCCTAGTCAGAAGCAGATCTACCTGTTATAGAACTTGGTAGAAAATCTAGTTCTGTAAATATCATTCTATCAAATGGAAATATTTTACATTTTTTTTAGGTAGATATGATATTTGCTGGTGGCATTGCTTTTTTAAAAGCTTCTGCTACATACCCAGCAACGTCATATATAGAGATCGGTTTTCCCGGGTGCTGTATTAATCAGCTATCTACAGCAGCATTGTAAACTAGGCTGAATGGCTTAAAAACGTCAACGTTTAAAGGTCGCAACTTGTTTGCTGAATGCAGTGGAAACGTTGCAATACACCATTTTCTTTAGCAAGGTTGAGAACGTTAATTGATGAATGACTTTCATGATTATCGTAAAGCAGAGGGGTAGGGTTTTTCTTTGAACTGCATGCATGTTTAGTAAAATGCTCCATTACTTTAAAAAATAGTTCAGAATTCATCCAGCCAGATGGTGTCGCTAGTCCTAATGTGCCAGGCGGGGCTCCTGCGATCATACGTTTTTTAAAATGCGCTCGGGTGAAAATCATTTCCTGCAGCGTTGACAATCACGCAGGTAGTCACAAGTACTTTCCTTTCACCACTAGTCACTTTATTAACTTGCTTCCTTTGGCAGCTAAGACCTTTGCTGACTTCTGAACAGTCAGGGTAGCAGTTTCGTCGAGATTGTACATACGTGTGCCATCACAAAATCTTTCATGACGATTTATTACATTCTGTGAATTAACAAAGACCTTATTTACATTATTTATGTTTATTAAATGATGTAGCTAGTGCCAAACTATTACATCCTTCTGGCGTTCTTAGAGAAATGCTAGGATTTCTTCCCATGAAATTACGCATCCATTCTCCGCCTGCTATTTTATTTGTTTGCCAAGTCTTAGGCACTTTCACATTATTTATCAGTGCTATTTCTTATGTCAGTTTCCTGTAGTCCATAAGAAGTAAACCGTAAAACATTTGTGAGCACTTAATAATATAAGTAGTCAAAGAATTCTCTTACTCTGGAGTAAAATCTTTGTTAATTTTGTAATTAGGAGTATATCCGATTGAAGTGTTTTCGTTTCTTTCTTTTTCCTTACATTTAGGTACTTATTTGTTAATGTGGCTATTAACTTAGGTACCTCGCCAAAGTTTGAAAACTCAAGCTTTTTTCTTTTGCCACAGATCTTATACTGCGTCCATTTAAAACAGCATCTACTGCTCTCTCCATCGTTTCCTCCGAAAACATTTCAATGTTAGTTTTTCTATGTGGATTTCTAGACATTCTAATATTTTATAAATTGATTTCTTCAACAAAATCTTAAAATTATTTTAACATATCGCAAATATATGGCTAACAATGAGACATGTTTCGCTGTTACCCATCTGGAAATGTCTCGCTCTTACCCACGTGGCCGTATAATTAAAACAAGAATGTAACACTAACCTAAAACTTTATTTGAGTTCGTTAAACACACTAAACACTTGCGAAGACTACAGGCTACGTCTTCGTAATAAAGAGGTAATAGTAATAAGTCCAATTTTACAGAGAAGTGCGAAATTACCACCAATAATTTACTTTTGGCGCACAGTACTCACACCATCACTACAATTTATAAACTGACCGTGTTTAACTTACAGTTTACACATATAGGATGGGTAGACTACTTTAGTACTTGCCACCGTACATTCTTAATGTCATCTATGAAATGCGAATAGAACCAAAAATATTTTCAAATGTCTCACTGTCATCCATATTCCCCTACTACAGTAAGTATTAGATCTCAAAGAGTACAATTTGCTTTTCACTTTATCCTTCTATCAGGCCGTCTACGTATTTGTTATTTCCACAGACATATACTGCTGTGAATGCTAGTATTGTTATTAAGTTTCCCTATTCTGCTAGCTAGACTTGTTGGTAGTATTCTTATTATTTTCTATCCCACTACACTTTTATAGCACCCTATTCGATAAAAGTACTGAGTCGTTTCATCACTAGGTCCTCAGTACTAATACTGCTGGCATTGCTCAGTAGTCAATGTCTGATGTTCAGCAGTTGATTTTTGCTTGTTGTTGCTTTTGTTTGGTCACACATGATTCTTTTGTCATCTCTCGCTGATTTTGGATATCTTGTGGGCGCGTCGTTTACGATGCCTCTTACACCCATGGCGTGGATGATGCCAGCTTGCTGGTTTCTCCGTGATAGGACAATGTGTTCATATCTTCAAGATTGAGCAATTGGTATATGGAATTCCTTGGTTGTCAGTTGAAAATTGAATTTCTACTAGTTTTATAATTAGTGGAACGATTAATGTAGTGTAAAGAAAGATCTTCTAGATAGAAACGCCAGACTGTCGAAGAAACAAAAGTATTCCCATCTTTCACTTGACTTGTTTGTTTTAGAACAGAACACGTGAATAATCTTGCTGCACAAAATTTAATTTTTAATTTTCTGATGTTCTCTTGTTTACTATTTTAAATTAAACTAAAAGAAAAGGCATGAATCGATACGCTACACGTTCGTATTCAAGTAAAACATCTTTCTGGGTGTGAGCCCACAATCCAGCCTTAAGTTGCTCCTGCAATATATTTTCTCTTTATAAAATACTAGATATACCGTTCATTAATCAGATTTTGCAAATACAAAATTAATTGTTGAACAGAAATTTCATTATCAGGTTAATATTATGGTATAATTGTGACCATTTATTATGTGAGGACTAGTAGAAGTTGCCTCCCTACTTGTTCCGCAAATAGTCAATATAGCAACGCATAATTTAAGTGACATATCCCTAAAGCCAAAATCACTTCCATAACCGTTGATGTTTCCATCGCCACCTTAGTCATCCGGAATCGAAGAAGGCATAATTTTACTTCATCACTCAGTGTGATATTGCTTCTCAATAACGGTCTAAGGGAGTTAATTAATGGGTCAGATGAACTAAGTAAATTGTTTACAATCTCAACGTTTGTTGATATCCAACTCAGTTTTCGGGAAAAATGTTCCCTAAACCTTTTCATCTCTTTATGTTAGCTTTCTTGAATGTCTTTGGCTAACTGTCCGATAGGGATCAGAAAGTTTTTTATCATTGCACCCCCATGCATCAGTATTTTATGAACACTGACAGCCATTGGGCACTTGTTATAAAGAGATACATATATATTCTAGTAGTTTCTGCTGCAAAATTCTTAAATAATCCCACATTGATTTTGTAACTCGACGATAAAGCCTGTAGAATGATGCCAAACTTTTCTCTTAAATTTTCGTCGATCCCAGTGACTTTTTCTGCTGTGAGAGACGGATTTTGAGATAATCTTCGAGTATCAGTGAGAAGTCCGGTTCGTTTTCTAAAGTCATCGATGATATATATTATTTTAGTGGCAACTTTCTTCGTTTTATCTTCGCTTCGAGCTTGCTATGTCTTAATGTCCAGCTTATAAGAAATGGCTGCCACGTCCATCGTAACTCTATTTAAATAAAACAACAAGGTTGCGCAACTCCTTTTCGATTGTATGTTGGAAAATATTGGAATCATTACTAATGAAAAGTTAAAGCAACCAGAGCTTGGAGCCCACTTTCCGCTGCGGTTTCTGTGAGCTGCGGTTCTGGTGAATAACACTTTTTCTTTGTTTTTTGCACTTTTTTTATATAAAGGATGAATGTCAGCACCCCCTTTTCACTGCTCCCTTGCACAGCTCCATGTATTGAGGCTTCCTTAATTTTAGGGAAATCATTAAATTTAGAGCTTCGTCAGGTGTGTACAAGACAATTAATTTTTTTCTACGTGGGACGGAATTTTTTAGAGTAGTAACTTGTTTTGGGCTTGCTAACAATGTTTTCACTATGAAAACCTCGTCCCTTTTACCTTTGTAATTTTTGTTCAGCAGAAAAACAGAGTTTATCGACAGATTTCGTCTCCAACCAAGTACTGATCTTTCTTCTTTTTGATTTTACTCCGCTTGAGGAGAAACATTTTACTGAGCGCCCTCGCCCCTGCCCCATTGCGTTGGACAAAGTACTTGAAGAAGGCTGAAGTTCAAATGATAACTCTTGTAAGCTGTCTAACCATGCCTTATGGTCAACCACAAATCGAGAATAAGTATTATTACCCCCCTAGCCACTTTTTCTTCCCGGTAATTAAAAACGACTTTGTACACCTTATTGTTTTATCTATTATTTATTTCCAGCCCAAACTTGTCTTTGATAAAATTAAGAAGGACACCTATTTGATCGGGAGAATTACCGAGAGAGAAGCTGATGGCTCTTAGAGTATCTGTTTACGAAGATTTTCGACCCTAAACACAAATCATATAATTACAACAAAACGGGTCGTTACAATTGATTAATTTGTGTTCGTTAACAGTGATTAAACAAAAATACTTAACCTAGGTATACCAAAAAAGGTAGAGCATACTTTTGACTCACGTTTATCGCGAAATAAGGACTGACTCGTTACCGAAATCTTTCTCAGGTCCTGTACTTTCGTTTATTTATTAAAACTCTGTATTGACTTTAACCTTGCTGATCCGTTTTGTTTACTTCTTTTACATACGCTAGTTGTTAAATGAAGCAATTCTTGTCCCAAAATCTCTTGCTTCACTTTTGGATTTTTGACTAGCTAGATTCGCGCCCTGTGCGCTGGTCTTACCTTTTTGCAACTCTCACCAAATGAGACTTTAAGGTAATTGACTCGCGCTTCCTGCTCATTTAGAGACTTGTAACAAGTTGAAACCTACTTTACTATCGTAAAAAGACAACTTTTTAGAAGAATGAAATGCCTATTTAAGAGAAAACAAATCTTTATAAGATCTAGGGATTTGCTAAATCGCACTGCCCGTCCTGTTCGCCTAAAACTAGAAAACTTTCTTTAGGTACCTTAATAATCAGAAGACAAACGGAAAACCATTTTCTCTTGAAACTAGGGATCACTTTTTTCAATCATAATATCTTGTCTACGGTAAAGGTCTGATTCTACTCGTTGCACGCGAAGGCGCTTTGGGCATGGTTTCTCTGTTTGAAACTCTTTGGGCTACGGTAGATAGAGATGATTCTGTTTTTGCTGAACTGTTACCATCCGTTTAAATCTGACAGAATACACAATACTTAGCTTTGACATCTGAAGAACATATCTCTGGCTTAAAGCAGAAAGTGACCAAGTCAGAAAGGGACCAAAGTAAAATAAGTCAGTTTTGCCTGATTGTATAGAGAGATCTTATGCATTATTTACAACATTCTGTAATCTACACCCCAGTCGACTTGGTATATTTTTCTGATGGTAATTGTAATGCAGTGCAAATAACTCAAAACTACTATAAATCCAATTTGGTCACTTTCTGAAGTGAGTCCATGGTATTAGAGAGTATTGGTCTGAATAGGATTGAACCTTATCGGGCATACCGCTAAAGAATTAATATATTCCACGACTTTACTAGGTTAGACTTGTGCACATGCGTGGTACGCCAACGCTTGGCCGAAGCACTGCTACGCCGTTTCCAAGGTCTTCCCATCTTCTGGAAGTAATTTCAGTTTTGCTTTATTTATTTAGGGACACCGTTTACAGACTTTGCGTTTTCGCAGTATAAATAATCCACGCTAAGTAAATGTAGTCTAGCTCAGGGATGGGCAAACTTGGCTCCGGGCACGAATTAACTCATAAAGAAATACATAAAATCGCCAAAACCTACTTTCAAGTAGAAATCGAACCAAAAGATTTATTTAGTTGTAAAGTTCGATTTGCAAGATATACTATGAACACTCCAATTCGTCCAATTTAGCTCCCGGGACGGAAGTGATAATGTAAACAATTTTTATATTGTTTGTTAAAGCAGATCTTAAATGTAACTTTCTCTTTCTTTTTCCAAAGAAAAATGATCAGCAAAGTTATTTACGGCAAAAGCTTTTTGTAAAGTTACAGAGTAAAATTCCAACCATTCTGTTTCATTTCTCTGTATTGTTGCTATATATTCGGAAAATCGTCATTTTGAGTAGAATCCGCAATAAATTTATTTTACTAAGAGGATATTTCATAAATCTTTCTGATTATATTTTATCGGATTTCAGTCTGATAATGTTGCACGAAGCTATAAAATCAACTCATTCTCTGAATTGTCTCTCGAAATTTATGATGCGTGTGAAATAAAATTTTAGTAGGCATTTCCATTTAATCCGTGCCTTTTTCATGTACATTTTTAAGATAACAGCTTTTTATGTTTAATCAATTTAAGTCTTCTCCTTTATTAAAACAGTTTAAAACAAAATTCTTTATCGTCGTTAAATATTTTATTGCGAAGGAATTTTCTCGAGGGTAATATCTTTTCGTTTTTGCAATTCTTGTAATTCGTGTTCGAAACGGGAAACAGCGAAATCTTCTTTTTTGTTTTTGATCCTGTTATTTATTGATATTGACACATTGCATGTCCCAAAGAGCGCAATAAAACCAAAATTAATTTTGAAAATTCACAACACTAATTCTATCGGACATTTTTAGAAGTGTCAGTATCGCTTCTGTGTTTTCAGGTGATCACGAGTTGGTCACGAAAACGACACTAGAAACGGAGCGACGATTCGAAACCTAACTAGATTGGACACTGAAAGATAAACACTCTAACACAGCCTCACGTAGTTAATATAGCCCTTTAGATTATCTGCTCGTCTAAAGGACTTTAAGTTGAAGTAATTTGCCGGAAAATTGGCTCTGAAAATATAGCAGAACACGGTTGCTTCACGGTTTTGTTTTAAAATGAAAGTACTAACTAAACTGACGTTTGCTTACCTGTTCCGAATTTTACAGCGATAATAAAATTTTCTGTATTATTTCATATTACAAAGACAGTCAGTTGTTTTGTGATTATTTACGTTGTAAATGAAATAGATAATAATGAAAATGGTGGCTACATAATTGAAAATAACAAATTGGAATGTAGCCAAATCTTTTGTGCGAGTTTGTTAATTAATTCTCAAAAATTAATCCGAGAGCGATTGTTTTAATAAGTTGAGAATTAGCTCTGAATATTTCATTTAAGGATAAATATAATCCAAGGTATTTATTTAAAGAATGGTAGGGGAACCGTTTTGGTGTCAAGGAAAACTGTTTATATCCTTCAATGAGCTTGAGGAATACGAGGCTGAATCTCTGCGACATGAACAGATTAATATAGTATAGTTGAAGCTATAATAAACGTTTTAGACAATTATTAATTTAATTTTGTATTTAAACAGAATTGATTGTTTGAAGTTTATGAGTTGAGATCATCGTGAATTTATTAAATTCTTGGTTGGCTTGATTTTTGTCAACTTAAAATATAAATTGAGATGACATAAACTGATTAAAAGTATTAAATGTCTTAACTGCTTACCTTAATAGCATCTCATATTCCTCCTGTTCGTTGACTTCTAAATTTGGAGCTGTCCAAACTACATTTTGAATAATTAACCGAATGTAGATTAAAAAATGATGAATAAAAATGAACTTTAAAAGGTGGTAGCCGTTTAATTTTTATTTTTAGATTATAACATCATCCTCAGTATGTTTTAATTTTTGTCCGCGTTACCTTGCAGTTACAAAACACTTAATGCATTACGATGAACGTGAGATGTTTTTGAACGTGTCCTAGGTTTATTCTCAGTACTCTTCCCTTGAAAGAGAATAATACTTAGGTCGTACACGTACTACTTATAGATTTTAATAGAATTTTGTTTTGTTAAAATTGTATCTAACTTTTGTGTTTTAATTTCAGTGAAAACGTGGTAAAGTGTTGAGGGATCTTGCGGCCAGTGACCTTCAGTTTTTGGGTATGAGATTACTATTTATTTACAAATGACCTTTAGTTTACAGTTCTCTGGATAATTTTAATTCTGAATATGAAAACTGTGAGTCTTGTCTACTTTTTAGAGTAGTCCCTTTCAATTTTAAAATGTGGAGAAAATTACAACTGACTTAGTGAAAAGTATAATTTTATGCAATTGTTTGTAATATGCACTACCGCGCCGGTAGGATTTACGAATTTGGTATAACTCGCCAAAAAAATCCTCCAAATTTAAGTTATAACTCAATTTATTTTGGATTTTCCTTGCAACACAAACTTTTCATCAATTCTACTTTTTTTTCTATATAGCAATCAATTTTGCAAACGGCAAATCTGGAGGTTTGTGTTGTGACTTTTCTAATATATTGCATTAAAAAACCTAGATCATAAAAAATATTTAAACTTTGCGTGTGAAATTCCAGCTTTGATATCTATAAAACATTACCAAAACAATTCAAAATATATAGATTCGTGTTTAAAAGCAGCTTAATGCTATACGATAGATTTCTTTTATTCAAAGTGCTTTGCATCGCCTTATATAACATCCAACTGCATATCGTGCAATCGCATCAATCAACAGCCATTCTGATTTAACTCTGATAAAAGTACTGGCTCTAGAAATCAGGAAGTTGCTCTGATGTTACTGTGATAAAGTTTAAATCAAAATTCATTAAATTAAATTTATTGCTTGGCCACCTCTAGTACATAATGAAACTTAATTGGTTTTGTACAATGTTCAATGCTTGATTCTAGCCGATTTGATCTTTTCTGAAGTTATTTCAATCTTAATTAGTGAAAAAGAAGGCATGTTCAGAAATTAAGCCTTTGGTTTTTATTTATAAAGCTCAATCTACTGATAAATAAATAAAAGAACATAGTTGTTGACAGTCTTACAGCTTTCGTCCAGTTCCGCTTTTTGAACTCTTTCATTGCGTTTATGTTAGATTGCCAAGAGGCTAACTTATATTGAATCTTTCTAGCTTGTTGTTTTCTCTTGGACATTTTGTAACCTATCTACTATAGAAGTGATGACTAATATAATCAAGTAACTCATTCTGGAACAATTTTGAAAGGAACAATCTTTATTCTAGACCCCTAAAGGTTTTCTATTTTCACATTATATTTAGGAACTCCAAAAGAACTCCGCTCTTTATAGTGTCTTACACAGAATGTACGAAAGAGTTCTAGTCAAAAGAATAATGAAATCCCTAGAGAACATTGTTTAATCTTCATCTCAGTACAGCCAAGATAAGCAAAGAGGAGCATTTGCTAAACTTATTAGGACTAAGGTTTCTGCTGATACTCTAAGAATAAACAATTTCTAATCTGTTACCATATCTCTTGATTTATATCACCTTGCAAGATTTTAATCGGTTGAGTAGTGGAACACAGTTGGGATTCTGCAGGTCTTCTATTGATTAGTGTAAATATCACAGTCTAATTTCTTCAGTAACTTCTTGAAGATCAAGAATAAAAGAAATGATGTTTGGACAAACATCTCCGTTTGTACAAGCAAATGAGGCTATGTTGATAACAAGTCAGCCTAGGCAAAAGATGGCTCCACTAGTACGTATCACAATATTGTTGTTATTCGTAAATACTAACTTTTGTCAGCCCGCTGCGTCAATTAGTTTGTATTTGACAGTCATTGAAAGCGAACTTCTGTATGTTTACAAAAATTAATAAAATCAAATATCGTGCAGTGACTAGATACTTGTTCTTGAAAAAGGAAACGAAGGTAACAGTGCGATACAGCTACCCATAAGATTAAACTTTTACGGAAAAAATTTAACCTTCCCAATGCATGCATTCCATTCAGAGAATCAAAAGACACCTGTGGAAGGCCTCTCCGACGTCAAACATTTTGAAATTTTTTTAAAAAACTTTGAAAATCGACGATCTTGACAGTTCACTAGCAAAATATCGTGCTACTCTCCGACAGCGTACCAACCGATAGTACTACAACCCAATTTCCCTAAATCACCTGAAAAACACTGACCCCATGCAAGCATGGGTGAATTCATTAAAAAATGAACTTTTAACTACTACTAACCTAGTAACACCCTAGCTTCGCCCCCGCGCAGGGTTGGGGGTGGATTTATAAAAAAATAAACCTCCAGCTACTATAGGTACTAACCTAAGCCGCTTATAACATCCATACGCGGTTCATGCTGCAGGAGAGTGTTGATAGTGTGCACAGCAGCTGAATTAGTTGCCAACTTCATTGTTTATATTGTTTATATTTGTTTTTAGTTGGTTTCACTGAGATTGGATTAATTTTCTTTACCTCCGGCCACCTAATTGTTTCTGTGGGTAATTCTCTACTTGCTGATACTAAAAACTTGCTCCCAGAATGTCGTTTTTCTAGGGGTAGCTATATCGAACAATTACTAAAACGAACGATGAGAGCAATACCGAATTCAGAGATGTTTATATTTTCCGCTATCAACACTAAAATTATGGACAGCTTAATCTAAACGCGGTCGTTCGAGCATTTTTAATAATGAACGTCCAGGTTGTCCAAATGAGATTACCACGCCAGAAATTCTAGATAAAATTCATGGAATGATAATTGACGCTCGACGAGTGACCGAGCGCGAGATAGCTTAAGCTGTGGGCATCTCAATCAAACCGGTACTCAACATTTTGCATGAATATTTGGGAATGCGAAAGCTTTCTACCAGATGGGTGCCGCATTTGCTCTCTGTCTGACCATTTCGAAGGAATGTTTGGCCATGTTCAATCGCGATAAGAAGGAGGACACACTAGAGACCACGGACTACTTGAAACAATGGACACCTTCTCCCAAATCAAAGCCGAAAAAAGCCAAGGTGTGTTTGTCGGCCAACAAGATCATGGCCACACTTTTTTGGGATGCAACCGATATAATTCACATCGATTACCTTGAAAAGGGCACAGTGATCACGGGAGTATATTATGCAGAGCTGTTGGACCTATTTGACGTCGATTTGAAGCGAAAGCGACCGCATTTGTCTTAGAAAAGAGTGCTCTTCTATCAGCACAACGCATCGGCGCACAGATCGACCGTTGCAATGGTGAAATTTTATTAATTGCGCTACGAATTGGTTCCTCGGCCACTATATTCTCCTGATTTGGCTCCATTCGACTATTATTTATTTCAAAACTCAAAGAAATGGCTCAACGGCAAGAGATTTAGGTCGAATGAGGAGGCCATTGTTGTAACATAGGGCTATTTTGAGGGCTTCCAGAAATCATATTTTTCCGAGGGCATCAAAAAATTGAAGTATCGTTGGAGGAAATGTATTGAGCTTAAAGAAAGTTAGAGTGAGAAATAAAATACGTTTTACCGAAACAAGTTGTGTTTTCTTGTCTAGGCCAACTAAGTATTAACCGCCCCTCGTATTGCCGCATTTTGTCGAGTCCAAGAAAAGGTAAGGAAAGTAAAACGCAAGGCCCCAACATTTAATAACATAATTTAATTGTTATCATGGCTTACTAATGGAAAAGAGCATGAGGAGGCGTAACTATATACCACTTTATAAAAGGAAAACAAATTGGAATCAACACACTACTCTTACTATGTACTATGGAAATTCCTCAAAATATTAAAAACGAAATTTTTTATAATTTCCTAACTTTAAAGATGGATACTGACTGATTCATTCGATTTTGTCTTGTACAACTAGCATCTAAATCAGGTATGAGAAACTAGAGTTCGATACGTGCTTGATTTAATGTGTATGCTGTGCGGACCCATCTTTGATCTACATCTACACTTCTCAACCTGTGAAACCACGATTTTAAAGTTTTGATGTCATTTGGTTTACTTGTGTGACAGTTGACCAACAAAACCAACTGTACGTTAAATCAGATGACTGGAGGTAGATGAGTGGCCTTAGTGGTCTGATTCGTAAACCAAAGGTAAGCAGTAGAGTTCTTCTAATTACAATAAAACTATAATGTAAACGCCTAGGTGGGGGGGAGGGCAGAAGTAAATTTAGTTAAAAAGGTGAAAATGACCTAATTTTGTTTAGTCTCTAAGTCAAGTCAAATACCAGAGTCAAGTCACATACTGACCAATAATCTAACTATGTCAAGTCCTCAAAAGCCATGATCACAGTGTGTGATTCTCCACGTCATGAATTGCTGGCAGAAGGAGACTATGAACACAAAATTTGCTTGAGATCCGATATGACTTGCACTTTTTGTAAGTAAAGAAAAACCTGAGTTGGTTAAGTGCATCGAAAATGTAAAGAATTGACCGTTTCTAAATCAATTCAACGAATTGTATGATCTACAATGGTATTGCTGGTTGTAACGGCTTCTGTTTAATTCTATTGTGCTGATGTCAAATTCATGCCTTTGGGTAATTGGCAGCAGTATCACAGGATTCAATGCATTGAATTATTTTGAAATCATTAGATCATCATCACTACTGTCAACGCTACCGTCCAGTTGTATTCCTCTTCAGTCAGAAACAGTAGTATTTTTGAAAGTCAGTTCGTGGCCGTGCTCTCTCTCTTTCTCTGTGCTGAAGATGGTGATGGAGAACGCAGACGCTAAGTCTGCGTGTGACGTTCTTTATGTTGAACGAAGGGAATACAGTTCAAGCTTTTCTCTTTACTTCTGAGGAAACACCTAAAGTGTCGCCGTAGATCCGGACGTAAACAGGTTCTAATAGCCGCAAGCCTCTTCTTACTAAATTAATTGTACACTTACAACGAAACAATATTTTCCTTATCTTTCAAATTATCAATGTTTCCTTTGGGAACCACGCTGGCTTTACACTGATCCGCATGCAAGTTATTATTATTCACCATTTAGGTTTGGAAAACGATCATATGAAAGGGTTAAAAAAGGCATTTTTTAGACATAGAACTTGAAAACTACTCACCCCACTTTACTGGTTCTTGTTTATATGACCCTTTTGAGACTCTGCATCGTTTCTCCTTCTTTGGTAGAAGAAGGTAGACGCAATTGAAAAAACCCATTGGTCCTAGTCGCCCTAAATCAAGGAATTTTAATAGAGAGACTGTTTTTGGGGATATTCTTCTGAGCTGATCAAAGTTAAGTTTGGCTTAATAGAAGCGCAAAAGGGGTGGGTAAGGTGAAACCTTTTCCGAGATAGCAAAACCCTGTTTGAAGTGTTTATTCCCATAGTAGAAGAAATTTTACCCATTGCCAGTGGTGACACTGAGGAGTTCTTAAATGTGAACAAAAAGAACTGTAGAGTAAAAACGAAGAAAGTAAGAAAGATGAAACTTGGGATGTATACTTTTAGTAGAAGAGAAAAATATCAAAGACTAAAACTTTGATGCAATTTCTGTCAGGGACATTTATGTATGAAGTGTTTCTTTGAGATTCGTCTGCAGTTTATTTTCATTTTCGTAGTTTTTGAAGTTTATAGTTAACTATTTGTAAAAAAGAATAATTAAAACGTTTCTTTGTATTGTTGTACATGTTATCTTTACTAAAGCTAATTCATAAATAGAATACGGTTTTAGAGCTCTATCTGTGATATTGTTTACATACATTATTTGCAATTTTGTTTAGAAATATTTCTGTTAGAAAGACTAAAAGGAAAAACCAACTTTATAGTTTGTGTACACCGCACACGGAGGCCAAGCATAGAAAATTGATTCCTAACATGCCGGGAATCTCGTACTACTTTTTCAAGAGATTGTGGGTGATGGACACAGCGCACTACGGCTGTAGACAAGAAAAGTTCTGGGAGCCATGCGTTGTTGACTGCGATTACTTGCTAGGTACTGATTTATTTCTCTGGTTCGGTGGACAACTTATGCTCACCCCGGCACTTTAAGTGTTGCATTATGTTTCTGAACTAGCGGTCACAATGGAGCAGGACAGAATAGCCAGTGCAGCAAAGTTACAAAAAGTTGAGTTGCTTTTGGGAAGCTATACCCTTTGGCAGTTCTAAGAAGCAAAAGCACTTAGAAACACAAGAAACAAAGATGGAAATATCATTAGAAGATAGAAACAGAAATATTCATGTATTATCTTGTTTCTTGAATTCGAAACATATACCGTTTCGATTTAAGAAATTTTGAATTTCCACCATAATTATTAAGTTGGTATCGGTCAAGTCTCTACAAGCCTTTTCTGATGTTAAATGAACTTAAAAGATTTTATCTCAGAATGATTGGTCAGTGGAAAAAACCTAACGAATACTGGAAGTTGTAATGTAATCAACTTAAACTGTCTGAAATCCCATTAGAAAAACCAAAACTGATCTAATAAGCCCAAGGTTGAATTACATCTTTGCTCAAAAATTTCACGCTTTTGTACTCTGTCACATCTATTGAAAACTTAAAAGAGTATTGTCCAATCTCTACTACAAAGATCTTTGAAAAGTATTACTGAAATAAATAATAAAAACAGACCGGTTTTCTCATCAAATGATCTGATGAAAGGTCAATCCAGAAGGCCTTCTTGGAACTCTGATTTAAGTACCTCAAACTTTTTTAATATCGCATTTGATTAATTGAATTAATTAATTAATTATGAATTTTGTGCAGGTTCCAACCCCCATTTTGGTGAAATCAAACTGATTTTTATGTTTTATTTGTTATCACTTTATGGAATTTCGCTGATATCGTCAAATATCATTTTCTGTTTAATTAATAGAGAATTCTTTTTCTTTTTCTCTGAGATCAGATTTATGAATAAAAAAATTTCTTAAAGGGGTTAAAACAATAGAGTAATATCAAGTTATAACAAATCGAATTTGATTCTGATAACAGAAGAAACAACTTTTTTTTAATTATATGAAAGACAAATAAACAAAAGAAATTTGAGAATTGAGAAGCTGAATGGATCTCATTTTTCTAATACCTACGTTAAACTCGCATCAGATATAACGAGGCTGTTTCCATTCAATTATTGCTCACTGGTTTTCGAATAAAAAATTCGGAAGAAATTGCTAGGGGGATTTTTAGAATATTAGACAGAAAAAGTAAAAATTCAAATTAATTTTAAATCTAAAAATAATTTAGCTTCTTGATTGTTTAAGCTTTAACGATGGAAGTCCAGTGTTGTAATAAATCAAGAACCTGCCACTTTTGCCAGTAACTTTTTGCGAGATTATTTTCCAGGTTGATTGATTAGTTTGTGACTTTCACACTCTCAAAAATTGTAATGTTCTTCAATTTCCTACACATTTTTTTCTCCTCTTCAATATCGGTTAAGTAAGTAATAAGAAACCAATTTTGAAGAGTGTGATACTTGATCTTACATGCTTCATGTTATACTTATTGCTTCAAGATTGACTGACGACAAGTATAAATGAGAACATTCCTTTCCTATTTTTTCAAAAAGAAAGAAAAGAAGCTAAAGTTTCTTGGACTACCGAATTCCTTTATTTTTATAATGCTGTAAAACGTAGTAGTGTAGCATTTGCTGCAACAAGCAGGCATTCAAAGTATTTCCGGTTGCTTAAACATTTGCATAATTTAAAGCATGAAGGGATGCAAAACTAGTTCCAAAATTTGCCTTTCTAACTTTTAAGTTTCCATCTAGTGCTTATAACAGTGATATCCCCGAGAATCCTTTTACCACCACCCACCCACCCACCACTATTCACAGTGTTCTACTTCCGAACTGCTTTGTCATTGCTATATCTGAACTCGAGGGTCGTAAAACCGGGTATGCCGTGGTTGACCAATATATATGATCTCGTTTGGGAATAAATAGAAGTTCCAGTACACATTACATTCAATAGCATTATAGCTGTATTATTGTTAGTTGTTTAATTGTGTTAGGAGTTGTGAAATTTACGAGTTTCGTATTATACGTATACTACAGTTAATAAATCATGCCCGAAGTCCCTTATATGTGGTAAATTATAAATATGCACCTTAAAATATAAATTTTTGAAATTTCATTTAATTGCGATTGTTTGAACAAACTTAAATTTAGAACAGTTCTGTAAAGATTTGTGTTTACGTGTATGAAGTGTATTACTGAAATGTTGTTTAATTCAATCTCACTTTTAACTTGTTAGTGTTCTGAATACTTCGATCGTTCAAATATTTATCTTTGAGATTTGTAGCTCACACGGCTTCCTGTGTATTAATTGTCTAATTTTGCGGAATCTTTTTCCCCTTTTGTTGCAGGAAGTGATTTACGAGCTATCTTAGGTTGATGATTGTTATCGGTTGGGTGTAAGTCGCCAAACAGTATCGATCCTTTCTTTTCGATTAACAGCATTAACAACAATACTAATTTTATTTTGTAAGTATTGTAGGTTTAGAGTTTTAGAATTCTCAGATTCAAGAATTCCTCATTGACTTTATCTATTATTTTATCCCTATGATGAACTCGTAGATTAAAATTTGGTTTTACGTTGTATTCTGGTTAATGTAAACCTTAACAGAATCCTTTTCTTAAGAATCAGTCGATACAGAGGAAAGCTTCTGTGTGCAGAGGTTTTATAAAATGTATGTATTCTATTTGTCTTGAATTTCTTAAACTGTTTCTTAATGCACATATATGCTAGGACGCCATATGCTTTATGCACGTTATTGAATGTCGTTTGTGGCGTTCTTTTTGATACCCAACATAAAGTAATCCATTTTCTCCTCTGTCTCTTTTCTTTTTCTAGATTGGTAGACTTTAAGCAATAATATTATGAAGAAATGAGAAATAACAGTATTTTCAAAGCAAACCCGTTTAGAAAATATATCGTGTCTTCGAAGAGCAAAATTAAAAATCAAGAAACGCTAAATTATTGGGAAGTGTTTCTAAATCCAAAGGTGTCATTAGGGCAATATCCTTTGGGAACAAGGGATAAATGAGGGAAACTCTTTCATTATGTCAATGAATGGCATTAATATAATTTTAGGACTAGTGAAACATAAGTAGAAGAGGGGAGCGTAGCTAAAAGGAGGTATATTATTGCGTAAGCCTTTATTTGTTTTTGAATCCTCTTTGATCGTTAAGGGATTGATGAAGAAACTTTATACGTTATACTATCTTGTAATCGCTCTACATTGCCAAATTTTTTTTAACCAATAAAAATTTGTTTTGTGAAATTAGGAAATTCAGTGCAAATCTCATGTTGGTGTCTTTAGAATAATATAAAGTACCCCTAGATACAAACGAAGGTACCTATCAAAAGTAAAACTTTCTCTACGTATAATCAGAATACATTGGATCTTCATTCACATAGCACACCCACCTTTTCTTAGATTTTCCTGTTCTTGGTTCTTGTCTTCTAACGTCCTTTTTAAAATTTTCTATTTCTCTCTTTGCTCTACTTGACCTAGACATTTTGAAGTTCGTTACTATATTTGCTTCTCCATACATTTATCTCAGTTCTCCATTAATTTTCTTGACATCGTCCCTCTTCCCCTTTTCACCATAGATTCTCCCTAACATTTTTTGTTTCTATCTTCTCTTCTAAATTTTTTGTCAAGGCCCATGCCTCACTATGATAAAGAGCTGGTGGTCTTATTGCTGTTCTGTATTTCTATACTTTACTCTTGTAAGATCCTAGATGTTTTGCTGACAAATCCTGTACACTAAAATAGTAATTTTATTTCTTCTTGCTAAAACTTTTTCCTCTATTACTTTAGCAGTACTATTATTACGTGCAATAAAATTACTGCAATGTAAACAAATTTTTTTTTTATTTTTGATAAATCCGGATCGTTTTATGTTTTCCCTAGTCGGTTTTTCAATGATATCTTTATTTTTTTCATTGTTTTCCTTGTTACTTACTATAATCTCATCTTTCGTTTTGATTTTTGTACACATAACTAGAAGGCTTTCTACATTTCTAGATACCAACGGGCGTGGTTGAGATAGATCAGGTATTGTAGTAGCCGGACCTCATTATGGTTTTCCATGGTCTTTCTTAGTAGTACAGGTGAATACTGGAATAACAATCTCCAAAAACTATAATTTGATTAAATTTAATAATTCTCTCGAGTTTCTTACTCATGACAAACATTAAAGTATTAATGACGTCTTTATAATAGGTAATACTACAATTTAAATGAATCAAATTAATTTAAAAGTCTTTACTGTGGGTAGGATTCGAACCTATTTATTTCGCGTAAGGTGCATATTATAAAGAGTCATTAATACTTTAATGTTTGTCATGAGTGAAAAACTCGAGAAAATTATTAAATTTAATATATTTGGGAAGATTCGAACTTATATAACCAACTAGAATACCTACCTTGGTAGCACAGTTGGTTAATGAATCTTACGCGAGATAAGGGTACGTAGGTTTGAATCCTACCCGCGGTAAAGATTTTTAAATTAATTTAATTAATTTAAACTATAATAAAACTTTAATTTGATTTAGCCTTTCAAAAATCCTCCCCATTCTTGACCGAAGAGAAGCTTGCCTTTAAATGGAGGAGTGGAACGCGCGTTTTTTCTTTTTGTCTTTTACATTATCAAAAGCACAATAAATATATTCTTACTGTTTTATTATCTGCAGCTTCACTTCTGAATATGTCGTTTCAGAGTGATATGTGTCACATTAAATTGTTGAAATGCTTACATACATGAGGTAGTCTTGAAATGGAAATATAATGATGACTGTAGTATTGCACTTATAAACAATAGGCCTTTTTGAATGATTCCGTCTGGAGAAAAAAAACTGTTAAATGTGATCGTTAAGATTCTATCACATATCTTAAATATTGATTAGGTTACATAATAGTAATCTTAATTGCTCATTGTAATTACTATTCATTATATAAAATCTCAATTTTCTAAGGGAATTCGTCCTAAAGAGATTTAAGTCAATGACGACTTTTAACATCCTGTATTATCTCTGAAACTAAACATGTGAAACATAGAAAAAAGTTTTTAAAATTATTAATAATATCATGTTAATCCATGTTGCCTGTTTTGCGGAACCACCCTGCACATGGCATGGTACTTTTTCCATCTAATGCTTGCAATCAAAATTGCTCTGCAGCCTTTTTAATTATAAGAAAAAGACAATGGGACGATGAATACGGCCTATTAGACTCGACAGTATAGATGGAATCTAAGAGTAGACATTCTTACACAAAAGTTACCGTAACAGTATGTACATAAATAAAAGAAAGGGAAATCTGATCATAGTAAGAGATTATAGTGCATTTGTAGGAAAAAAAGTGGTAGGAAAGCATAGTCTGGGAAACAGAAAACAACCTAAGAGACAGGCTAGTAGACTTCTGGGCGAAACATGACCTGTTATAAAAATATTCTATTTCAACATCATCCACAAAGACAGTAGACACAAAACAATTTCAAGTAAAACCATATCCTTTGCTTCTATACTATTTCAGCACTTTGCTAGCTAAAGGCACATGTGCAAGTACTACATCGACAAGAGAACCAAACAAGAGATTGTAGGAGCTATCCAGGGGCACATGTTAACAGAGATCATGCACTCGTAATGGTAATCTGCAATCTCGAGGTAAATAAGCTAACAGGAAAGAAGTAGACCATGAAGAAATTAGCAGACTGGGAGATAAAAACCAGAATGCGAACCAAAATAACAAACACTTTGTCATAGAAAAGGAAACCTAAGTAACTTCTGTTAAACGATAAGAAAAGTCAAATTAAACTAAGTATAAGAAGTAAAAATATCCTAGATAACAAGAATTATGAAAGATAAAAATAAATCTAAAAATAGCAAGAGTAAGGAAGGGAAAGGGAAGGCGAAGGTTGTTTGCGCACGAAGTCGATTGAGCACCAACCATTCAAACGTGAGATGATTTAGGCGTGAGATAGTTCAAGCACGAAGTCGTTTGGATGCCAAGTCGTTTGGGCGCGAGGCTGTTAAAATGGGGCGCGGTCTTTTGGACAAAAAACAAAAAATTGTAATTCTCTTTTTGAATAAATCTGAGCAGAAATTTACTATGTTGAAGTCAGGGCTATTAAACAACAAAGGCCTGAAAGAATTACTGCTTAAAAAAGCTACTTATGTCAGCTGATATATAAGAAGTACAACACTTGCGTAAATTCCAGTGACTTAACCCAGTTGTACCCACTATACTTATTTGGGCACAGCTAATAAAATACTTCATATTGTGGCATCTACAGTAAAGGTATCAAAGCATGCTTAGCTTAGTTGTTAGATAACTTTTGCGTGTTGCATTCAAGACTGTTAGAGCGTATTTACTGCATCAGAAAATTAATTTTCAACATAAACGTAGTTCTTGAAACTTACTTGCTGTAAAATTCTGCGAATTCGTGCAGTAATTATTGATTCAATTTGTGCGTCTCTTCAGTATTTCAGATTTGTATTTGTTTCGTGTGTTGTTTTATAACGTAATTTTATCGTTTGGGCAAAATGATTTGTAGAATTTATCGAGGTGTACTTGTTTGAGTACAATGGAATCATAGTGTTGTTGACTGTTTTAAAGTAATCATGTGAATGGATTTGAAACCGATAAATTCTAAGTTATTTTATGGAAGAACATATGTTAATTTAGAATCTGCCATTGACGATTTGGAAAGATACAAAAAGAATGCTGACATGGTCCTCTTAAACTGAGAGCGAAGCCATTGACCAAGAGGATAGAAAAGGCGATATTTTATCAGCATATGTTCCTGACGATGAGCAATGCGGTTCTGAAGACGAAATTTCTTTAGCAGTACTGTATGGTATGGTCCAAATAAAATGCAGAAGGTCCAAGAAACAAAGCAGGTTTGGGCAATGAACGATTGGTATGATGGTAGGAAATGGCTGTCTGGATCGGGAAAATGCAGTGAAGAAAGAAACCATGTAGAATTGTTTGAGAAGCTTTTGGGTCGAGAAATGAAACAACACATAGTAACATAGACAAATAAATATGCCCTACAGAAGAATGACCACAATTTTACAGGATCTGCAAACAACATCAAAATATTTATAGCAATCCTGTTATTTAGCCGATACCATCAACTGCCGCTGGAAAATTTATATTGGTCTTTAAATGACGACCTTAGTTATTGATAACATGAGTAGATATAGGCTCTAAGAGATAAAAATCTAGACATTAACGAAATCATTGACAAAGACGATAAAATGTATAAGCTACGTCCTTTGATGCATATGCTGAAGAAAATTTTGTTCAGCGGGGTATATTCCATGAGAAACTCTTCATTGATGAAGCAATGGTAAAGTATTTTGGACATCATTCTTTCAAATAATTTATTCCTGAAATACCAGTGCGATTAGGTTATAAAGAATGATCTTCTTCAGTCTCAGTGGATATTGTTATCAGTTTGATACGTATGATGTCCTAACAAACCGAAATACAACTACAACGACGTGAGTATTTGTACATCAGTATGATAAAGAAAATTTGCTACTTCTAGTTAGGTGAAAGGATAGTAACTGTGTAACTATGATAGCATGGAACCCATGACTAAGGTAAAGCATTGATCAAAGAGGAAAAACATAAAGTAGACGTACCGCCACCGCTTCCATTCTCTAGTTATAACGCTGCTATGGGAGATGTAGATCTTTTAGACCAAGGAGTGAATAATTACAAGGTCATCATCCAAGCAAAGAAATGGTGGTGATCTCTTTGGATTTGCATCTTAAATGTTGTTGTTGTCAATACGTGGAGAATACATTCACTGGTCAATGATAGAAAAATGGATCTTCTAAACTTTCTAAGGATTCTTGATTAAGATATTACTCAAAGGAAACCTGATCACTTTCCAATAAAACTAGAGAAATAGCTAAGATGTCGCAAATCTCATTTCGTGCCAAGTGGTGTGTGTAAAGTACAATGCAACTTTGTGTTTAGAAAGACTGTTTGGTTGACCAGCTTGGTTTCAAAAATAAGAATTCAAGCACTAGGGAAGCAAATTCTTGTATGACGACTAGTAATTGAAAAATGAATCCAAAAGAAAAACGAAAGAAACAGATACGTATAGTGTAGAAATGCAAAAAGGCTTTCGACAATGTAAATTGGGACAAACTTCTTGAAGTCTTGACGAAATCGAATTATAATATAAAACCGGAAAATTGCACACGCACACACTATAGAAAGAACCGGAAGTAATAATAAATAATAAAAACCAACAAAAATATATAAAAATAGAGAAAGAAGTAAGATAAGGTTGTAGTTTGGTGTGGCCGCTTTTTAATGCAATTTAGAGAAGGAATAAAGACGTGAGAAGAATATTCATGTTAATGTATGCAAAAAATGAAGAGGATCTCAAATAAGCTATTGCCAAAATGGACGATATTATAAGGAAATATGTCGAAATAAATAAAAG
>VTPC01004781.1:0-10800 GCA_011009095.1 Ignelater luminosus
CCGAACGAAATTGAAAAACAGGGGCGGATTTAGTGCGAATTTTAAAATAACATTACAAGTATTATTCGTTGTTGTTCCACAAACACTTATTGCTCTATGCCTTATATTATAACAAATATGGTCTGAAGAATTCTTAAGATTTAGTATGGCAAAGTATGCTTTAGTTAACATTTTGCAAAGTTCATACATATGTGCTGTCTACTTTAGTGGTTCATTCACTACAATTCTAAGAAATCTTGTGGTTTGTGATTCTTTAAGGGTAATGCGCACAGCATTTATTACTTCAACATTATCTTTTTTCATGTTTTAAAAGTTAATTAGAACTGTTTTCTCAATATTTAACATTAGATTATCCTAATAATAGTAGATATTTGTAGGTTTAACACCTCAGGAGACTGTGCTGAGATTGCCACTGTAATATCATCTGCATAACTGACTAGACAGTAACTGTAATCTATATTGTATCCAATATATTGTGCAAGATCATTAACATGTAAGTTAGATAAAAGTGGTCCCAGCACAGACCCATGAGGAACCCCTCTATAAATTATTGTTTATTTGAAAACTTATTATTGCATTTGATGCACAACTCTTGTTGCTCTAAATATGACATTATGCATTCTAGTACACACAGCCTCTAAGACCTAAATTACAAAATTTTTCTTCGAGGAACTTAATTAGCCTGGGTATATACAAATTCACTTAACATAAACTATTTTCTCAAAGATCTTGGAAATTGTGTTTAATATAGAAACTGGTCTATAATTGTTTATATTTGTGGGTTTTCCTTTATTTTTAAAAATAGGACTGATAGTTGTAATTTTTAAGATTAACGATTAAAACTCCCTGTGTAACAGATAAATTAATCATGTATGCAAGAGTTTTCGCAATATTACTTGCCGTAATCTTTAAAAGTTTGATGGGAATACCATCTATTCCTACACTGCTAATTAATTCTAGATCCATTATAGTTTAGAAAACTTCATCTTTTGTGGTAGGTTGGAAAAAAACCTTGGAAACGGACCTGTATTAATTATACATTTCTCAACACTTATTAGTATCATGGCCTTTAATGCTTTGTGATTGTAGCAAAATAATTATCGAAATATTTCACTATTTCCGACAGTTTTTCTTTATTATGCATTGGCATTAACACAGGGTTATTCAAAGAAAGTTAACTTTTGAAGTAGCTATAACTTTATAAAAACTTAACGTATAAGCAAATGAAAAACATGCGTTATTCCTAAAGCAATGGGATTTGTACATACAGATCATATTTTGTTTTGGTTATCATGGTAGCAGATTTGTTAAAGACAACTTTCTTGCTTATTGAGTTTTCAGATAACTTATAATTTACCGTTTTCAAATGGCTTTGACATTATAAATTAAAATTTGTTTGCGGAATCATATTACAGAAAACAATCTTTTGCAAGATGGTGTACTTCCTCACATTTATAATCCAGTAAAGCAGTTATTAGCGGAAACATTTGGTATTTGCATAATAAGTAGGCACTTTTCTAACATTTGGCCCCCAGCTTCCTGTGGCATCAATCTCGTAGATTTTTGACTTTAGAGCTATCTTAAAGAACAAGTTTACTTAAATAATTCCACCACTATTAAAGAACTTGAAAATTATCTACTTGTTCAAAATTAAATATATTCAATATTGTGAATATTCGTTTGTTTATAGATAATTAAGTTGCTATTATTGCTGCCTATTTGTTCATTAACCTGGTTGTTAATTTGATTAAACTAGGGTGACGCCACCTCTATTTAGTGAAGAGGTTTCTTACTCGTGTTGAAGAGTGGCTTTCCCTTTTTATTCTTTTTTGTGTCGTTTGTGTGTTTGCTATAAACATATTAATCGAATAAAACTGTATATCATTTTTTGATATTTTTGAAAAACACCACGTCTGTTTTGGAATTTTGAGTTTTTCTTCCAATTTTTGTTTGGTTTAAGATAGAAATTTAATAACAGACCTGTAGTTTATCATAGCGTTGGTAGATCCCAATTTAATTTAAAGCTATCTGACACCCACGATCCCAAGTAAGATGAGTCATCATTAGCCGGATTGATCCTAATTAAGTTGTTTGGTGAGTAACCTTTTAATTTCGAGAAAACTTTTAAAAGATGTTACAACTAATAAATCCCATTGTTTTAATAGTGCAAAAGGTACTTTTATTTTTTGAATACTTTAATTTTTAGAAAAGTTATGTCAACTTGAAAAGTTAACTTACTTCTGAATAGCCCTCTATAATATGTGCCTTAGGAGATTTTTTATGTGGCTTTATTTAGAAGCGTTATTATTCGTGAGTTTAAACACATCTTTCGTACATTTTCTCTTAATTAAAGTAATAACAAAAAAAAAACAAATAGTACATTCTTTATAAAACATTTTAAACTCCATTTTCTAGTTACTAAAGGTATGTATATCGTGCGATTACCTTTTTGTCGATTTATTTGCAAAGACTTTGAAAATTCTGTACATATCTAATTCACGATTTGACAAGATTATCAACTCGGTTACACGATTTGAAAAATGACATTATTAGAACATTTTGAATGCTGCACCAATTTTACTGACTGTACACCATGGTGGTTGCTTCTATTTGAAAGTGGGCCAAAATGTTATTTCGAAATTTGAAAATGCCGAAATCTCCTATTTTAAACTGGAAGCTGCATTTAGAAGAAATTTCTTTTGTTAAAATTGAAAATTTGCTACAACATTACAATGCCAAAAGTTAGTATTTCAAAACAAAACATTGTTGCGTCTAACCAAGTGCTCCTTTTAAATTAGCAGACTTTAAAATGACCAAAGCATTTTGGGAGCAGAAAAACATACTTTAGATTTCTTACGCAGTATTTCAAAGTCATACTAAACCACTTCAAAAGCAACTATTTCGGTAGTTTTGATGCTAATGCTTTTTGTCAAAGGATGTTTATTTGGAAGTCAAATTGAGCTCGATCCAACCTAATAGATTCTATTGATATGATCATAAAAGCGCCATATCTTTTTTGGTTTTTGCTATGTCAGTAGGTACTCATATTTCTAGAACGAAAAATCGAATTGAGACAAAATTGCTTTGGTCACAAATAATTGAAGAAAAACTATCAAATGAAATATTGATTGAATTGATCTTTGTGTTAAAACTTTATACAGTGATTTTATCTGTTACCACTGGCTATTGAAAGCACAAATGTAAACGATCCACAAGATAAGAGTAAGATACTGCAAAATAGGTAAGATCTTTACTGAATAGAACTAAATCACATACAGTAACCTCTGTTTGAATTAATTACCTAGAAAGTTTTCAAACAGGTCAATCTCCACGAAGATCAAAATTAAATGATGTGTAACGGCTTTGAAATTTACAACTTTTGATTTATTTATGCAAGATCTTGTGAGAGACTAGGCATCCTGTTATAAATTGAGACCGAAAATACATATATTGCTTCTTTCCAACCCTGCATGAGAATCGCATGACTACCTAACACATTACTAATCTACAAGCTACAACCAAACTAAAACATAATCAATGCACTTGGTATAGAATTTCTATACTTATGTATTCAATTTATTTTATTTAGCATGAACTAAAAAGTAAACGACATTTTACACGTAATAGATTCAAAATGAAAGTATGACTAAAGTGTACTCCTATTATGCATTTATGCATTAACTCATTGTGAGTGCAGCACTTACTGTTTAATAAATGCACAATCCTTTTAAAATCAAACAAAACCAAATAAAAAGGATCAAAAGGGTGAAAAATCGTTTATTACGAGTTATACCCTGATATTAATCAACAAAACCATCAAATAAGAATAAAAAATTTTTAAAATGAACATCAATAGCGAATTACCTATATCACTTTGTGCATGAATATCAAAAAATTGAAATAATGGAAATTTGTATAAAAGAGCAGCACCCACTGCTCGGCTTCGGTCCATATATTTGGACATTAAAAAACCCGTGAGGGATGAGGATATCATAACATTAAAACCAAAATAAACACAATATTTTGTGGACCAGTATGTGGAGCAGATATGAACATACACCTACATTATTTTGAGTGGCAATTATTTTGACACGTTCGTGATGTTCGAATAACGTGTGCCAGACAGAATGGCTCAGATAACGCACACACAAAAAGGGATTGTAGAGCCCGTAATCTGTATTCTATTACTTACGTACATACGAAATTCCGCTTAAGGTGTTCATATTTTAGATCTATTAGCAAAAAATCTAAATTTCCGTCATAAATAATTAATTCAATTTTCCAGGTCTAATTTGTTAAATTGATGTTAGCGCTTCAAATTTTATGCTTTTTCGAGACCATTCTTCTTGAAGAAAGCTTTCCAAAACTAAACAATGAGTCTTTAGAATTTGATGGCTACATCACTGGATATTTTCTTTCTGAGGGTTAAATAGGAGAAGAAAAGGAAAGACATATCTATGTACGATGATAATCACTTCAGATATACAAGTGCGGGACATTTGTTGCGGAGTGGCGGCGACAGATTTCTAATTATCTCATTCAATTATCTCAGCGCAGTATTTCTTATCGCGCAGCCTCTTTGTTAATTGTTTTAACGTCGAGCTGTTTACGGAGTCAAACTATTGTTCATTTCGGTTGTACCCGATGCGCTATAGATATTCCTAGTTATTCCCCAAACGCACAATGTGGAGAAATGAGCCCTTTTCAATAGATAAATATAGCTTTATGTCATTACTTCCTCGTTTATGAAACCATTTAAATCTTCACACCCTTTCCAAAATGACGTCAGAATTGATTTTAACGTTTCAAATGTTATATTTAGTAGGGCGAATAAAATAAAACGGTTAGTATTCGAAACCTGTTTGAAAATACAAACGCATTGCTCTGCTTGTAATTTAAGCAATACAAAGCATTCATAACAGCTTTTATTATTCATTAGCAATTTCTCACATGTATAGTAAAAGCATGTTACACTTGATTTGTGTGGGACTCATTTACATGTAAATTACATACTATTAGCATATGTGAATGAAAAAATCTCAACGTAATCAAGTTCGTGGTGCACTATAATTTACCATAAGAATACCTGACACTTGTAAGAAACGCGGGAGACTGATGATGGTGTATATAAAGAAGAATCATTTTTTTATTACTTGCCCGTTAAACAGTCCTACATGACCCTTCTTTCTTATTTTACTAATGTAAAGTCTACTACATTAAGCAGTTCGTAGTTCAATAGGTGGTAGGTGTACAAAACCTTGGCAGTACTAAAGACATATTTGGCATAGAATCTGATAGTAGTTGGCAGAACCGGTAATACTTAATTTGATTCAAATGCAAACAGAATGTTATTTGAATGGGTTTTTTTAAAACTAAGCAAGTTTTATTGTACTTTTCTTAATGCCGTGACTCTGGTAATTACTGTCCTTCTACCACCCAAAACTGTAGCCTTATTTAATGCTACCATGTCCTGTCAAATTAAATGTTATCAAGTGATGTCAAGTATTATCTTAAATTAAAAATTTTGTACATTTGTTACCTTATATATTAGATTAGACTGACTGGAGCAAAACTTGATACGACGGTGAAATATCGAGTCATATTAAGCAAAATCTGGTAGCATGATAAAAGTTATGATAAGACTTGGCAGTCACAAACAGTGCTTGTTTACATCGAGCACTGTGAATCTTAGAGCTTATGAACAATTCCTAAAAGCAAGATTAAGATTGGTGACTCAATTTGAGGAACGATGTAAACTTAGGAAGGGTAGGGGAATCTAAATATGATATTTAGTATAAATCAGTTAACAGATAAGACAATCAAGTATGTTGTATGTGACTTTCTGATGTAGGAGAAGCCCTTCATTATCGAAACAAGTCGTTATGTACTTTCCCAAAAATCTACCATACAAAGGAAAGTAAGTCAAAGTGGAACATTGAGTTCATTCATTTTTATATTTCTACTGGTAAGGTTATTAAGGAGTTTAAAAGAAAAGCTATCCAAAAAAGAACAGTTTTATTACGAAATGTAGCAACTTAATACCAATACGGACAATGTACTGTACGGTAGGCAAAACCAGAAATAGAATTACAAAAAAAATATTTAGAAGCATTTAACGAAGAATTAATCAAAAAAATATTAAAATAAATAATAAAACAACGGAGATGGTAGTCACCAAAAATCAGTGTGATGTAAGTATTTTCATCAATAGTACAAGTACAAGAGCCAAAATTCAAATATCTAGAAGTGAAGGTTATATCATAAATACTGGTGAAAGCAAAACTTCGATAAAAATCTAGGTGAGCCGTTAACTAATGTATAACAGACGAGACAGTACTACTCATGTAATAAAAAAGGGCGAAATTGAAAACAAACCCGTAAGTTGTGGCATCTAAACATCATCTTAGTATTGTTTGCGCTGGTTATCTTTTACTTTGAAAAAGAGTTACAATTATGAAAGTTTCGACTCAAACATTAAATGAAATATTATGACTGATCGTTGGAAATCTTGAAGAGCTGAAACATTTTGATAAAGAAGACTAATAAGAGCATTCATCTTCTAAACTCAGCACTAAAGAATGAAAAGGCACCCGAAATCGGTCACCAGTATGAAGCTAAAATAGCTTTTCTGAGCATGATTTTTATTTGCTAATAATTTACGCTTTTTGTAGAGTTAGAGTAATATGAAGGCAAAGTCTAATCAAACGAGAGACAAAAACCAAGAACAAGTTAGACATGTATATCTTCTCATTACACAAGACACCTATGATGAAGACTCTAAAGAGATAAAGTATCATTGGTGCTGGATCAAAAATCTAAATAGACATGAACAGACATTTATGTGACAGGTGCCTATATTACTTTCATAGCGAGAAAAACTTGGAAAACCATGAGATGATTTGCTACGAAACAAGCGACCGCAAGTTAAAATGCTGTTTAAGTGAAAAACCGTAAACTTAAAAATTTAACCAACTTACTGGGGTCTCCTATATTGTCTATGCAGCCTTCGAGATTTTACTCAAAACCCTCAACAAACAAAAGGGGAAAACAACCAGTTCTACCAGGAACACGAAGTGTTCACAAGAGACTTCGCGACATGATTGTTATAAACCTATGTCTTTAACACAGCAAAAAGAATAAGACAGTTTGTTACATCTGCTCCAAAACTTTTGAAGTCATCTTACTGGCAAGTTCAGGGAAGCAGCCCGCCAAGACTGCAACATCAATTACTAGAACATAAAAGTTATACCACTGCTGTTCCACATTTGTCTCAAGAGATCGAAGGTAATATTTCTCATCTTCCCATCAACAAGAACAGATACATCAGTTTCATTGAATCTATTAAAGACTGCCAAATTAAAATTCGTTTTATTGATTTTTTTGTCGTACCCAGAAGAATTAAAAATCGTGAAACCGCAATTTTCCGACTTGGATAATGATAAATTCAAGTTTCTTACACGTAAAGTAGTCTTTGCTTATGATTATTTGGCGTCCTGGCAAAATCTGAAAGAGACCGAACGCCCACCCAACTACAGTTTCTACAAAAAATTTAAGATAGAAGGCATCGCTTTGGGTGATTAGTCCCATGCACTTCATGAACGGAAAGAGTTCAAATGTGAGACTCTGAGAGACTACTCACGTATCTATTTGAACACAGACGTTTTGTTGTTATTAGATGTCAGGAAATTTCAGAGACAACTGTCTCAACATATACGAGCTTTATCCGGCCCACTATGTGTTTGGAATGGCTGATGGTAGTTCAAAACAGGACCAAGTAATACATCAAAAATATCTATTTGAACAAAATGACTTTGTATCGAGTGCATAGGATTTCATATCCTAAAAACAGGGCAATCTCATTTGAGAAGAATCGGAAACAGATTGTGTGATTGAAGAATTGGTGGTTTTGTAAGAATCCTATCCTATGGCACTACTGTTTTTAATAAAACTAACAACAAAGAATTTGCAGTGGCGGCAACCACTATGTTAAAAAGCACCTTTAATAACAAACATTAATTTATTCATATGGATAGTTTCACGCAGCATCTCCTAATGGTAGCATACTGATGCTTTTCAATTTCCAGCACAGGAAGAAATAATAAAAAATTTTGGGTTTCGTAAAAGAGAACTTCTCGGCAGCAAAACTTATTAGAAAGCTCTATTATCTCGAGAGGACTTTAATGGACTTTAATTCAGGCACTGTTTATAAAACCTAGATAATATTTGATTTTGTTGTTCCGTTTGTTACAGACAAACGCCAAGCACACTAAAGGTTTTAGTTTCCACATCCTTTACTGTGATCTTTTCTCATGTTGTATAAACCATTCAAGATTTATCTTTACTTTTTCCCTAAGTCTGATTCTATTTTCTTCACATTTGTACTACGTGTTGTTCTGCTCCTGATTCTACATTGAGTTAATTTCGTCCAGCACTAATCGTTTTGTCTTCGCTACACTATAAAAAGTCTACTGGAGAGCCTTTATTCTGCTTGGTCTCGTATGACTTTTACTTATTTCCGTTGTAGATTGGGATTTGACATGGATGCGGTCTAATTATCCAACTGTTACAGTATTTTTAAAATGCAAAGTAGTTGAAGTGTTATGGCTTTTTGAGCGTTGTTTTGCAGAAATTGTTACTGATTGTTGATAAAAAAATAGTCTCTTTCTGTGCTATTTCAGTTAAAGGGCTAAAGGGCAAAGATCTGTAAGAATGATTCCAAAATAATAATTTGAAGTTTTCTCAACATAGTAAGTGCCTACTGTTATATCATCGTATCGTCTAAGTCAGAAAGAAGCCTAAAAAGAGGGCCTAAATACTGAGTTCAGAATAGATAATTTTTTTCAGAATATTCTAACTTGATACTTGCAAACGCTACATGTGTCTGTCGAGTTGCCATTCACGAATACGTCGAAATAGCAGCTAGTGTATACATGAACTCATGTCACTGCGTACATAATGTATGGAAGTAACGATGTTAATTTTGCTAATGCATGGAGTATGCACAACTAAACTTCTCTATAAAGAATGCTAAAAATTTTTTTGTTTTCTGAAAATTCAGTTATTCTTAAGAAAGTAAAAGAAATCTGTTGCATTTACTTTTTATAAGAAATTGTAACAATTTTAGTTTGTCCAAATGCTCTTTCTGTTTAGTATGCGGAAGTAGCAGGGGATAGTTGACAGCGGACATAGATAGCGAAACGGAAGCGGAACGAAGAATAGCGAGGTGTTTATTGTTGCGTCAATCAGATAACAGCGGCGTGTTACTTCCTCGTGACACGTGAGTATGAATACCACCCCTTGTATTCATCAACGTGTAACTTTCCATAAATTTGTTATGAAACCTGTGTATTGCACAGTTAACAAAATCTGTACACATCACGAAACAATGTAGCAATAGATAAAATCATTTTTCAGCCGCTTATCCTGTTTATTGCATCCATAACAGTTTTTGTGCGTGTCACTGAGCACTTAAGGGTATGGGGTACATTTTTGCGGTGTATTATAATAAAATACATTCGTGTATGAACATTCCATTAGCGGATGGCGGCCCGGCTCAGCCATAACCGTATACCGCTTGCCATGAATTATTTGGAACCCTTCTTTATGGCCTTCGCTCCTGCTCTTGATACCTACACAGGTAGAGAGAACTACCACTGCTTCCAACCTTAAGCTATTCCCAGCGACGCCACCTTCTTTTCAAATAACCGCAGCAGCCTCTTTTGTGCCTTAAGTAATTTATACTGATAATCAGAAACAATATAGGCCAAGTGCGGTTTCTTATTTAAGGTTTTATAGACAGAATTCCCTCTTGCGTTCGATTTTCTTTGTTCCTTCGCTTTCTGAATCTAAAGACTGAAATCTAACGATGTATCTTAACTGTATTATTCATTCTAAATGTAAAAACATCCTATTATTTATTCACATTTGTTTCATTCGAAATTAGTTCTAAACGTTTGTTTTTCTAATTTTCTTGGATAGTAGAAAACGCACCTTGATAATTTGTTAAAACTGCCGCAACTTATTACTTCAATAAACATAAAAATGAAACGAAATTCAACGCAATACTCAGATGGATATTTCTTAACTTTGTAACTTTTTAACAAAAAACAAAATTCAAAAATTGAGTTAAAAATTAAATTAAAAAATAAGAAACAAATTAAATTTTATAATGCTGGTTCTATATAGACAGTAACTTGCAATAAATAACTGTCGTTATCAGAAAAAAGTAACGACTGTGAATGCTACTCTCCATGCACGATTAACGTGGAATTTACAACCAACATATTACAGAGGGTTGATTACGGGGAAATACAAATCTGAACATTGATTGAAAATGATTTTACAACGCTTTATTCAAAGACAAGAAATTAATAGTGAATTCCAGTTTGCCAGTAGACAAAACGATAAATATTATTAGTTCTTGTTGGATATCTTGGCACATACGTCAAAGTATGTTTGAATCGTAAATTTTTAAAGAACTAAAGAAGTAATAACTTGCGTAGCTTGCTATGTAACTAAGAAAGCGCTGCCAAAAAGAAACTGAATATGTTTATCCGATTGCTTTTGAGATTTACTTATTAAGAATCAAAACCTACTGCTCTGGAAGCATCTCGTGTATATTTAAATTAATTTTTATTAAATTTAAATTGTTTACAAATTCAATTTTAATGTCAAGATGAAATAACTTTAATTTAAAAAAGGTAAAAAAAGTAGCTCTGAGTTTGTGTATGCAGCAAAGCTTGAAAGTATAGACACGCAAAATATATGCCAACTTCCGAATCTTCAGTTGAGACAAAACTT
>VTPC01004781.1:15800-48996 GCA_011009095.1 Ignelater luminosus
TTTTCACAAAAAAAACTCACATCAACTCACTCAAACGACTGTTACATAAAAACTGCGGGTCCAAAATGGCTGAAACTTTGATGAGTAACTGTCAACAGATGAACAACGAAATTCAGTAGCTTTTATTTACGAGTGCTGCCATCTTCACGTTGAGGTCGGAAACTTTTCAGACCACCCTCGTAGTTGAGGTTGTAGGCATCTCGTATGAACGGGTTGTCACCAAGAGGTGGGATTAAAAAAACTTTCAGCAAGATGGGTGCCGGGTCTGCTCATTCCAGAGCAAAAACGCATTCGTGCTCGAACTTCAGCTGAGTGTTTGCAGTTGTTTAGAAAAAATCCAGTTGATTTCGTTAGATCTGAGACAATGGACAAAACTTGGATTCATTATTATATCCTACAAACCAAACAACAGTCAAAACAGTGGGTTGGCCAGGGAGAATTCGTCTCAAAGAAGGCAAAAACAGTTCAGTCGGCTAGAAAAAGCTTCTGTTCTTATGGGATGCTAAGCGGATTTTACTTACTGCCTATCATAACAGGCCAATATTTCTCAACATTTTAGAAACAACTAAATGCAGCAGTTCCTGAACAACGCCCTGGAATATCAAAGAGAAAAATCTTGTCCGCGCAAGTGCAATTGCTCAACAAGAAAGAGTTGAAATTCGAAATCGTTCGTCATCCCCCCTACTCACCCGATTTGGTTTTCAGCTGTCCCGAAACTGAAAAATTTCTATGTGGAAAGAAGTTCAGCTCCAATGAAGAAGTCATCGACGATTCAAATGCATATTTTGTAGGCCTCGAAGAAAACATTTTCGTGAAGGAATTGAAAAGTTGGAAATGCGTTGGTGCAAGTGTGTTGAATTACAGGGTGATTATGCAAAAAAAAATAAAATACAGGGTGATTCCCAAATAAAGGGTATCCTCTTAAAGGTGGATAGCAGTGTGATAGTATATACATTTGCGATAAAAAACGGTAGATAAAAATTGCATAGTTTCCGAGAAAAATGCGATTGAAATTTAATCGCTAAGCCAAGCCGATCCTGCTCTCTACTTTTACTTAAGCAAAAATCGATAGGGGTTGACTGACTGCCCTTGTCATTGGCAGGTAGTTCTTGCTATTTATGTGAGGGGTATAATTAGTGTATCTGGTTTCTACAATGCCATAAATAACCAGTAGGAACTTTTACGTTTTAATCTGCAAACGGAAAAATATTAAAATTTTACTTTGGTGATTTTTTTCTGTAAACTTCCGAAGAACCAAACACTTCAATAAGCATTATGCTACATAAATAAAAATTGGTTGAATTTATTAAATTGAATTAAATACAGAGGTGGTGGTAGTACCTTTCATACGCATGTTTCATTCAAGTAGTATGTGTAATCCATTGCCATTTAAAATGTTTCCTATTCATGTGACTAAATAAGAATAAGGGATTAAAATGTTGCTTATGAGACTGGAGTCTAATTGTTCGTAACATAAATTTTGTTATTATTTTTTTACTGTTTTAACGAATTTCAACAACCCTGCATGTTAAACATACTTCAGATTTAAGAAGGGAAAGTTGTAAAATGTCCAGGGGGTAGCTTATGATGGCATTTATTGTTTATTGTGCTACTACAGCTGCACTATTAGTTCCAAGAAAATAGGCATCGTCTGGTAAATTTTCGTTCTTGCACTACAAGGGTTTAAAAACATCCTAAATCTCCTTAACTTTTACTTTTTAAGGCGACAATACAAGAAACACTTTTCTTTTTCTAACCAGAGACGGCTTCAGTTTTTAATATTTAAGAAAATTGTCAAAATTTTCAATTTTTACGGAGCCACTTCGTTTTTTCATTTTTTGGTCTTCTTTTAGCCTCACTTATCACCTATTAAAAGGATACCCTTTATTTCGGAATCACCCTGTATATCTTATGTTGAATTTCAATTGTTTTCACTTTCATTCCGGAAACTTTTTAATTCGGCCTCGTACTACTACCAACCCATCATTATAATTATTTGATATTAATTGTTCATATGATGATTCAGTCAAAAATGCACTTGTAAAATATATTTATTATTAAAAATAACAAAAGAAAATATCTTTCGTTCAGTTCCAAATTAGAATAAGGTAAATTAACTTTAGAGCAGATATATTCATCAGAAACTGGAATGAATGATAATTAACGGTATAGTTCTAAAGTAAAGTATCTGGAAATAATCCAACTAAAAAAAGATATAATGTCAACGTCAGTTTTCAGAATATCAATCAAGCAAGACGAAAATTACGGTTTTTATTTGATTTAGTTTTACTAAATAATAAAACCAATGAAATTATATCTCCAATATCAAAATCATTCGATTTCCAGAGCTTTTCTTTTTTGGTAGTTATCTTGAAAATTGATATTTCTCTAATATTCTACATTTACTAACATGATACTATAAGAAAGAGGTAAAGAAGTCAACGTATTATTGAACCGTATGGATAAAAACTCGTTGTGTATAAGAGCTGTAAAGACAACACGTCGTATTTACGAGCCTGAGTAGATCCTGGCGAATTCAATCAGATATCAAATCCTTTTACCACAATAAAGGAACCCTAGGGAATGCAGGCAGGATAACAAGGAGCATTATTTACGACTGGGACATACCTGCTACCTCAGACCTACCTGACAGACATATGTGTACAGTTTTTATTACAGTCATTTAAAATAATACCGAAACACGTGAATGTCGCGATAAAATCCGGGGTTTATGTAAAGAAATTTAAAAATGCTTACCATTGCCTGCAATTTTACAAGCTAAAAGGATGAATGGCAAATTTATTTAAAATAAGGTAAATTAGAAGTGGGTTTTTATTTTAGAAATTACGGTAATGAAAAAAGAGGTTATTTTTCCTCGAAATAAAATTACGTTCCCAATAAACAAGTCTAAACAAATTTAAGTGAGGAAAGAAAAATTGGAATCAAATTATTCATTTGTTCACATTGTACCGCAATAAAAAGGCAATTACAAATTTTGTTACTTTCTTTATTCTGTCTCAAAGGAAATTACAGTAAATGGCTGAAAGTAATCTTAAAGAAATGGTTTATTGCTCTTTCATTCGTAAAGAATTCAACATAAAAACATAATTAATACTTACCCCACTACAATATTTGTAATATAATTTGTATTTAAAATTGGCTGTTTTCGTTTTTTTCCATTTCTATCTATGTGTTGGTTTGATAAGTACGAGACACTAAATATTAAATACAGAATTTGTTTCATTCGGAAAAAAATAAAAAGAGTCTACACTCTTATTCGGTGATTCGAATCGTATATGTTACACTAGATTCGTGGCTATAAAGTAATATTTGATACAAACAGATATCAGTTGGGAACGAACGTCTCATTCGAACCGGAATTTTACGATCATTCTACTTCTTTATGATCACAGATAAGAAAAATGCGCAACACAATTAGCCCCAGTTTCCAATATTAAGAATTCCACCGTTATTTCCCGTGGTACATGTTGATTTCTCTATTCTTGATGAATATTTGATGGCCTCTTGTGAATAATGTGGTATTGAGTTTTACGTTGTGAATGTGTATGGGTTATTTTGCAATTTTGGGTTATTTAGGTATATTGCGTTTTTTAAGGATACAGGACATGCTTTAAATCTTGTTTATTTTAGAACGTGATGGTAATTTATTGGGCTGTTATTTTTTTTATATTTCTGTTTCTCTTTGTAACAACTGAAACACTTTCGTAACTTAACATTTCCTTACTAATGTAGGTACTTTTCTAAAATAAATGAAAAACAATTATAAATTAGTTGCAATATTACATTCTACTTATATTTTACTTTTTACATAATTAATATTCAACTACAGTTTATAAACAGGGTGCATTGACAGGTATGTAGAAAAGAAACAACAATGGTTTTGATAAGTCTGTCTTTTCTTTGAACAAATTAGTTTAAAATCAAGCAGAAAGTTCTTGCTCAAAGTTCTTCTCAACAAATTGCAGGAAGCTATAGAATCTACAATGTAAACGAGACAGGGAAACTATTTAGAACAAGATCAAACGGCTCTCCACTGCAGTTTACAATAGCGTTGGTGGTCAAGCTTTACCTTTTGGACCACTTTCGGCTCTAATTACTTGAAACAGAGTGGAATCTTCCCAGTAATAATAACCGAAAGTTACAAACACAAAGATCTATTTAGTGTTGTGTAAAATAAGCTAAAATCAAGGCAAACAAATAAATAAAATTACAAACAACGTGAAAGTGAAAGCATAAATACAAGCGGGCATCATTTTGTAGATCAATAAAAATCTAAATCAAATTATGGAATAGAACAATACCGGTTGTACGATAGCATGTAGTTCCGTGATCTCTGGCACCTGGAGGTCAGCTGAAAGAAAATTCTTATTTTATTTTAACAAAATTTGCAATCTTTCCATTCAGGTGTTTGGTCACTTTGGTTATTGCAATGAAAAATTTGCGAGGAAATCACGTTCGTACTATTCAACTGACGAGTACAACCACACCAAAAGTTTAATTTAATTTTGTTTTTAATTTTGTATTCTTCTTAATTAGTGATGGCTATTCTTAATTAATTATTGCTAACTGTATACCTAATTGTGTCGAACTCTATAGCTATTATTCAAACTGACCTAATAGTTAACAAACTTAAAGGCATTGAAATTGGCTTTACGGTCGTTAATATTTTAGGCAATACGTTATCGACGTGCCTTTAATTAATTTATTTTTTTATTACCTTTACTGACAAGGTTCTCTTTAAAATAATTAACGACATCTTCAACATTCAAAATAAAAAATCCTCAATAAACGATACTTGTCTTTCAATAATTTTCGACTTATTTGAGGTTGTAAAATTAAAGTATTATCCCATAATTGGTAAAAAGTCAGTTCTAAATTTAAATAAAACGCATATTATCTAAACCTGAAAACAAGTTTCTTTGCTTACGTGAATTGCATGGTCTGTTGAATATTTCTTGGTTCACTTTGAGGATGGAGCGATCTATCAAGCATTCAGTTGTTACTCAACCTGTGTGCAATAGTTATGGAAATGACAACCAGACAGAGAGTAGAGTATTTTCGAATGCACGTTAAAACTCCAAGTACGATAGTTTGCATTCGTCAGATAAAAAGTTCTTGAACAATCACGAAAAGTGCCCATAACTATTAAAAAATTGACATTTATTTTCCGGAAATTTATCTGTAAATCGATACCTCAATAGCCACAAATAATATCAATCTCGCCCAGGATATCAATACATCATTTGAATTCCACTCACTACTAAACTTTTCAAGAAATGCATCGAAAGAACTTACACTTACTATTGCTGCTCGGATGCTTTTTATTTACAATGGGGGAGATCTACAACATCCTCATTTGACTATCAACTACTTAGTGATTAATGGTTTGCTTGCACAACACTGTTCACAGTAATTCTATCTATATTATTGGATGAATATCATCGCATGGTTTGGTTGTACTCGAAACTAGTGTTCAGCTTACTGATTTTTGTTGGCGAGAATCATCAGCTAACAGCTGGCGGTTGTGTTAAATTTTGTTAAATTGGAAAGTGGAAAAGAAAAGGAATAACCGCTATAAATCTTCGAGTCTGACGATCTACAACAGCCATTACTATTTCTGACGCGTGCTTCACTGTAGCGGCAACAGTGATTCAATTATAGAAATTGCTGTTGTTATGTGACTGTGGAGGTGGTCAGTTGGACGTGTTGCCTTTAGCTGCTACATTAAGGCTTCGTTGCCTACCAGAACTTTGCCGATTCAGAAGATGTTTCAACCTTTAGTAGAGACTTCTAACGTACAAGTCATTGAAGTCATGTGAGACTTCTTCTTTATATCTCTTCCGGAGAATGGCATCTTCTTACAATTTTTTCGTCTGTGAGAAAACTTCAAAACTTCGTTTGGAGGCCAAACATGCGACCTTCGTCATGGTAGCAGTTTTTTCTTCTAATTAAAAAATATCTAAACAGTTAAAAGAGAAATTAATATGCTGATTTATTATTGCTTTTGCAGTGTATGCTATTGTAAATAAAATTGATAAACAAAAACTGTTTAACATTCCATACTGCATGCAATGCGAAGGGATTATTTCTAGAACTTTAATAACCTTTTAGGCAAAATAAATTTTAAATCAGTAACAAAACACCTGTAAGTCGTATAATGAAGAAATACAGAAAGCGAGAAGATTTAAGAAAACCAAGCCCCAAAACTGTTCTTGAGGATTCTGGATTGTAAAGTGTAAGTAAGTAAAGTGTAAAACTTCGAAAAGACCCAAAACATTAAATAACATTGTTGTCATTCACTTTCCCAAAGATCGATTACATGCTAAAACGTAGATTTGGACATTCCAAAATCCACCAGCTTTATAAGATACAAGTTAAGCCAAACGGCTGGTCAAGACAACCCAAGTCGTTATCATTAATTTTCCTGTGGTGTATTTTAAGCCGAAAGATGTTTGTACTTCAGGTAAGTCAACATTATAGATTCTGTTTTGAGATTTATTACTTGAAAACACACATCTTTCCCCAACTCGCACTTTATACTTTACATTAATTCAACTGGAACAGGCTTCCATAGTGTGGTATTCCGTTTGTATTTAATTAGTTCTTAGACAACCATTCAGAGATGTTTCTTGCAGTTTTTTTAAATAATGTGCGGTATGCACTTATAAAACTTTTTCTTCTATTTTAAATCAATAAGTACTTGATTAGTAACTAACAAAAGGAATGACTAAATCAAACATATATGCCATGTTCGCGGATATAATTTCGTATGTTACTTTGAACTTTTTGAGTTTTGATAGCAATCGTATCTGAATCTGTTGTGTGCAGGTAAGTTCTATTGTTTGACAGTTATCGTCTGTTGTCGGTATGTCAAAGCAAAAAATGTTTGTTAATTGATTGAGAAATTAGATTTTAATTCAGAAAATTATTTTTTACGTTATTTCATTGTACTATACCTGCTTCGTATTAAGTTTCAAAGAAATTTCGAATTCTGCACACAACTAACTGTCTTCGAGTTCTTCTGCTTCATTGGTGAGGCGCGTCATTCCCGTTTGCTCCGTACACCATAATAAAACTACAGGATGTCTTCATTTAAAACAATAAAGCTACTTACGTAGAAAAAAATCCGAAAGAATACTAGAAGGAACTAGAAATACATTAATCGATAAGTTGAAAAATTCTGGCAATCAAAACTTCGTCTGTTGTTTATCTGCATATCTACTAAATTAGATCATTTAAATTATAGATGAAATTTTGATCTAAAAGCTACTATAAACGACAACAATTCTGATACCATTTTTAAATTTTTATCAATTTTTTGTAGCAAAAGATCTAACCTCAAAGTTGTAGTATCGCACAATCTCGTCAACAGATTGGCGAAAAATTACCATTATTTGCTCATTTTCGAATTGCAAAATTAATTTAAATTGGAGCGCGAACGTTTTTATAATAATTGCGATATTTTCTGTATTATATACGATCGCACAGCTAAAGTTTGGTGTCTTTGATATCAGAATTATCACCGCATAAAGTTTATTATTATTTCTTTGATTCTCAAGATTACGAGTTCTCACTTACGTAGTAATTATGGAATCTTAGATGAGTATTATTAATAATTTTAATAAAGTACAAAACATAACTGTGAGATGCGCCTATGCTCATCAAACCCTACAATAGCAATGTAAGAGGGTATAGCATAACTCTCGACAGTTTCTTGCCAGTTTGACAAGGAAAGAGATTTAACTAAGAAAGACTTGGTTACCATTGAGAATATCATGTATTAACAAAACAAAATCAAATATTATAGCTACAGTAGTTTATATTTTTGAATACCATTAGTTTCTGAAAAATCTCGTACTTCCAGGAACCTTTAAAAATGATATTTCAAATTTTCTTTAATAGATAACATAAAGCAATAGAAAATGTAAGTTATTAAATGTACTGTAAGTACAGTATCCATAAATTGCGGTATTCCTTGCGATTTAATTTAAAAACGTGCACAAATTTCCTGTTTAATCTACATAATGAAAACAAGCTATTACTTAAACGGCATCACATAAAAGCGAAAACACATTAAACCGAATCTCTAAAGTGTTACTACTTATGGATATTTTGAATTTAAGATCTTCGCAGTTTTTGGGATATGTCAGTGTATCCGGTAGGAACAGGAACTGGGTGCTTAAGGTTACCTGAATGCAGGTGAGAGAGATGTATGGAGCACTCGGCTGATTACCCGGGCCGCGGGCCGAGTTATTAATGGACCAATTTCCGAATATGACTACCTCACTCTGCGGTCGCTTTGCTCCCTACACTACAAGCTTGTTCTACAGGTTCCTTAAGGTATTACATGATCGTTTATGCCTTTAGATAACGGTTCAAGATTTACACATCCGGTAAATTTTCATTGGGTTTTCTAATATTCCTTCCCCGCCAAATACGGCGAAGCGTGTCATATTGATTTTTTAGGAAAGGACAAAATATAAAAAAGAAACTTCAAAAATTTTTTAACTTTTAATTGTTGTCCTTATATGGAGAACGAAGATTATTTTCTCATCTAAACATTCCTCATAATATAACCATACTTGAAGATTTATACATCATGAATTTATAAGTTAGTCTTTACATTGTTCTGAAGTTTTACGCGTCATTAGTCGCAATATTTTCAGATTTCGCAAGAAAAATTGAGAAAAGCTTTATCTGACTTTCGGTACAATAATTTTTAATGCGATCTTTAATGCTGGATATTACGGCACTGAACGAAGTGGTTGGTATCTGTGTAAGCATAGATTAGAAATTTCATGAAATATTTTACATTTTTTTTAAACGACTACCTATTATGCTATGGCTTTAGATTGTTGTGATTACACTGAAAAGTTTTTGTAACAGTGAATCTCATCAGATTTTAATTAAAACCGCAATTCGTAGCATTTAAATATTCAGTGGTGACAATTTCGTTTGTTTTATAAATATTTGCCGTTTATACACTTGAACAAATGAAACTAAAAATATTTAATAAACTTTGGTAATTTCATATATGTACATTGCAATGAAGTTTGGGATTTTTATAAAATCACTAATTTTATTGAATAAAGATTCTTGAAAGAAAAATGATCATATGAAATATTTGAATGCTTTGGTGAGTTGATAACGTACTAATGTAGATTCTGATAAAATTATTAGAAGCCCTTAGACAGATCTTTTTACAAAATATTTATTAATTGAGTTGTTTTAGTAGATATGAACTAGAAGTAGATAGGTAATAGTAACTGTTAGCTTTAATTTTTAAGAGTTGTATTATACAATAGAGTGAATTATAAAACATGTAGTTACAAAATGTATCTGAAAGCCCAAATGACTAAGCAACATAGAAAAGACAATAAAGTTAGTCAGGTATTTAAAGTTAGCGAATATTTTCCGTGATTATTCTTCCTTGGTTATACTAACAACTACGTTGTTGTTTTAATGCCTTAAAATAAATCAACGGTTCACAGCTTTAGTCAAATCCATTAATGTATTTAGATTGTACAGTAATTCCCTTTCGAAATATGTACGTCAAGTCTTAAAACATTAGGCTGAACAGAAGAAGAATCAATGCATGATGCAATCGACCAAGTCTCCGAAGGTGGGTTGAATCTCTGTCAGCTCCAATATCAATTACAACTCAGTTACAGACAAGCAAACCTTTGCTGGAATAAATTTTGAGCTATGACAAGACTTCATCTTCATCACAATAATGAGATAGTGACCGAGCCCAAAGAAGAATCATAAAGATCTTTGCAAACTTTCTCATTAAGATCGATGTCTTCAGAAATTCTAGTTTCAATCCTAAACACTTTTAGCGTATAATTCAGTCAATAAACAACGTTCAAACTATACCGGAATGTTGATATTATCACATGGTATTAGTAGAAGAAGGACCATTTCAGTTACGTACATTACATTCAGACTACGTGCAGTACTTAAAAATCATTCAATATAAATTAGACTGAAAGTTGGCCTCGCATGCAACATAATTTGGTATTATGCGTACTATGGTTAACATCACCAATTACCATAGTAATTGTTTATTTATACGGAAATGTCCATTTGCAATCATAACACAATCAATTAGTATGAAATATATCAATATGGTAAATAGCATCTAGAATTATAACAATTTTTGGACCTATTCCGTTACAATAAAAGACGAACCTGAATACATACATGATCTTTAGAGTTCTCAGGTAATTAAACTCACTACTTTGAAGAATCGTAAAACCAATAGGTTTACTTGGCTAGCTTATTAATTCATCAATGTGCAAACTGTAAGTGAGACATTGATCGCTGATTATGCCTAACAGTAAGAGATATTTTCCAGTAACATTGTTAACATTCCAGTAATAGTAACAGTAACATGCTAACAATAGCATTTACCTTTAGCCTATATTTAATTCTAAGTGGTTGTGAGTACACCAAGAAGAAAATGAGTCTTGTGGTATCGCAAAATCTTCAGTTGCTGAAATAGTAGATTTAAATATGTAAATCATTAATGTACGGCGAATAGAGTATTGGGCCCATATGAGATCCCCGGTGTACGCCAAAACTTACCTCAATTCACTGAGAAGAAGTATTATTCCACACTCTTTGTTACCTATTGAAGAGGTAAGATTGAAGCCATGACAACAAAAGGTAGTCAATGCCCATTTTTTGTAATTTATAAAGCAGTCGTTTTAGATTTATACTGCGAAAAGCTTTACTAATGACAGGCGACATTGGAATCTTCTTCCAATTTATTTACAACATCATCTGTAAACAGAAATAAAAAAGTAAGGTGTTTCTCCAGTGCAGTTATGACAGTTTACAATCTTACGTATGAAATCACTCTCTTTTTGGAAATTGACGTAAGTCCAAAATATTTGGGACATTTATACCTATATTTTTTTCGACTTGTTTAACATAAAAACTTCTAACCTTTCAATAGCAAATTTAAATTGCCTTTTAAGATCTTTAAAGATTCCATAGTCACGAATTGAATTTGAGGTTTAAACTTCTTATGAGCCACTTTTCTTTTTCTTTGTTCAACTAACAACTTTGTTTTATGATCAAACGATTTTGAAGATGATTGGGATGATGATTCCGTTATCTTGTTTACAAAAATAGAATGGCATACTTCATAATGTTATAAAACACATTGACACCGTCTTCAAACGTTTAAGCATTTTTTAAAATTTCCCTAGTTGTGCTTGCTCACTATTTTGAGGTTTAATAAAAAGCACATATTTAAAAGTATTAAGTAAGGCAGGATGGTGTGCATTAAGTTTGAATGCAGTAGTTTAATCACCTCTACTTCCTACAACTAAAATGACTGTTAAGTACGTTACCGTGGAATGGCGCAAAAGTAGTAAGTAGTAGCAGTAGTAGCGGTAGAAGTATTAGTAGTTAGTAGCAGTTGCTGAAATAGTGACAGTGGCAACGACAGTAGCAACAGTAAAAGCATTAGTAGTATTAATAGAGAGAGGGGGGGGGAGTGAGAACGTGCGTGTGTATATTAGATTTTGAAGCTTCACATTGGGTGTCAATATTATTAAAGTGTACGCGTTTTCTCGTGGGGTGTGACCTTGATTACACAGAAACCAAAAACTACTTGAAAGATCCTTAATATTCATATTTTATACAATATTACTTGTACTGCAGTTCAAAACTTAATTGTCAGTTTTATTAGAAAATCCCTAACACCACAATATGTAGACAACGATGCGCAAGTCCCAGAACAAACAGGCGTGGCTGACTAATAACCATCACAAAGACATTTTGATATTTGGTTCCTGAAATGAATAGACAGCCCACAATTCAAACCGTCAGGCAAATTTTCTGATTTTGGGCAGTATCAAGTTTTGATCCATTTATAAATGTAATTAAACATGGTAGTCAAGCTTAATTTCATACTTTAGCAATAACGCAATCAGTTTTCTTCTTGAACTGGTCACATTTGAATATATAAAACTTCCGTTCATTTCCGAAGGTACAACTAAACCAGATAAAGTTGGCCGGTGCCAATTGGTTGCGCACTGGCATAACAGCGATTTGTGGTGGGGACCGCACTTGCAGTTCAGCTTCCGTAGTGTTTACTTGCTGTATTGTCAGTGTAAAAAGTGAGTTTTAGTTGGTGAATTTATAATCATTACTTCCAGCTTAATACAAAATGACTTATATTGCTAATTATACAATAAATATTCAATCACATAAATTTTAAAGCAAATTTATCTTTTCTAAAACTTATTGATTTTCAATAACTATTTTGTAGAACCACTAAAAAGCGTTTCTTTAATCCTTTACCAAACCTACTATCTTTTATTATTTATTTAAAAAAATCCGTTTTTAAAATCTATTAACATCCCCCAGAATTATTTTAATTTATTGAACTTATTTTTAAGAATTAAGACTGTATTTTAAATTTTCCAACAGCTTTATAATGCTGATAAGATAAAAACACTTGCTCATCCGATTGTACTTCAGCAGAACACGTTAGAGGTCCTATACCATCATGACGTTGACTCTCTTCCTCAAACGCGCTGCTGACCGGCCAACTTTATCTGGTTTGGTTGTACTTTTAAATTTACCACTATTACTAGACCAGATTATAGATGATATGCAAGTTTAGTAGACGTAGTAAATAAGGAACTGTGAGATTGTAATGAAGTAATTACCGTATTTTTCTTAAATGCAAAGGTTTCAATGAAAATTCTCATCTTTCATTATTTATTGAATATTAGTTGTTAGGTCACAGCTTAAAAGCGTTTTCTATTTTTCTTCAATATACACCGATTATTATTTATTTGTCCAATTTGAGCAAACCACTGTCAAGGAATTGAAATTACAACATGATCATTTCCCACTTTTCAGAAAATGAAGTAATTCTTAAAGTGCATTTTTGTAATTAATAAAATAATTATTGCTAAATGCATACATATTTTCCAAAATAAGTTGTAAAAAATTAAAAATGATAAAACAATCAGAACCTGATGAAATGATTAGCTAGTATTGAAGTTTATGTATTCAATTTTGTTTTTGGAAGAATTCTAATTACAAGTATAAGAATGCAAACAAAATAACTTCAGCTTTACGTATTACACATGTACAATCATCTACAAAAGTAATGTCCTGATTTCAATTAATAAAAGTTCGTCTATAAAGCTTATAATTTTCTTATTAGTTATTTCTATTTGCCAACTAATTATTGTAATGCTAATACAGGAATCTTTTGTAATTAAAGTCAGTTGGTCCGGTTTCTACTCTCCTTTCACTAACTAATCAAGCTTCTTTAACAGTTTAAAGAAGTATAGCTGTATCTAATCTTAACAAGAAGGACAAAATTGGTTATCATAGTAATTAGAAACTGTTTAAGTTTAATGACGAGAGCAGAAACCGACCTATTATTTTTATTTATTTACTTATCTATAATTGGGATACTACTTTTGTGGATGACGGTACTTGTATTTGTTTTCATTATTTCCATATCGTAGCTTGAAGATGGATAGTAAATAAATTTGAATAGGATTACCAAGAAAGTGTAATAGAACATCTTATCCATCGTTATCAAATTCCTTCTATGTGGTGTAAAATACCAAACGTAAGAGTATCTGATATTTCTATTCTCTAAGGTACATCTTTTGTGAAACTAAAAAAAGACTTACATCGTGAATAAACTACAAAACATTCTATGCTATGAATTTGACCTTCTGTTGAATTCTTTTTTACTGCTTCCTAAATTGATGAGTTGAATATTAAAAGTGACATCTTTGAATTAAAAAGTACAAAAAGTAAATACGCAAAATAGAAAATATTTTAACTGAAAAGCTGTTGGGAGAAGACAGTACAAAAGCGGAAAATGTTTCCAAACTGAAAGCTAAGTAATGCCGATCAATCGAATTGCACATAGAGTCGGCAAGAAGTTGATTTACATACCACTAAGAGACTATGTAAAATTAAGGAAAATAAACAGCTTGGATGTGATTTTTAATTTTAATTTTCGCTTTCCTGTTAAAAATGCATATTTTCTTCGGAATCTTGTTTTCCGTTTACTAAATAAAATAACAAGGAGAAATTTTCCAAAACCTATCTAGTTCAACATCCCAAAATAAGATTTTCCGCTTTCTTTTTTATGATGTCAAGACGATGCATGATAGTTACTAATACAAAATTTTTATTTTAAGTTTGTATCTTGCCATAGCATAAGCGGGAATTGAAAAGTGTAGCGCCTTTAAGAATGATTCATTACGTCACTAAAAAGCATATGGTTTTGTCATTATCACTTATAGGAAACTGATGGACAATCCAGGGTTGTACTAAGCTCCAAGCAAGTAAGGAAATACACAAAGAATAGTTCGGAAATAGCATATTTAAGTTTTATTTCAGGTAGAAAAAGGAATTTAAAAACTAAAGGTATTGTATAACATTATAACCCTATTCACTCAACTTACCAGGCTGGCGATCGTCGTTGGTGTTTTTGTTATTAGCATCTTATTAAATACCTATGGATTTTTATTTAGTTTAAGCGCGCAAGGAAATTAGGTTTTGTTATAGAAACAATGACTTGTCGCCGCTTTAATCCAACTCATTTTGGGTTTTCTGCAGGTTGTAGCATATACCAAAATAATTTTGTTGACCAGTTACTTTGTTTGCCAATAATGCTGTGTCCAAGAGCAGTTAGCACGATAACGTGGTAGCAATGAAAAGGCTTCTGATTTTGTTTTCATTGGTATGAGGTCGTCGTGCTAACTGCTCCTGGATTACTAGAATTAGAAGTGCCATGCGTCAGAATGGCTTGCAGTTCCATGCACAAAAATCTTCCAGTCTCACACCTTTACATTTGTCTCCGTTTTGAATATTGCTGCATTAGTTGCGTTCAAATGACTCACCAGCTCGTATTGAACGTACCGCTATTTTGCGTTAAATTCTCAGCAAGTTGAGTTTTCATGAACCGCTGACTTAGCATACTTTTTTATGCTTAGAATAGCTGACCGTCCATTTCCGTAACAGTGAAATAATGCTTGTGTCCAAAAACTTCTCATTGGCTGGCATGTGAACAATAGTCACATGCCAAGCAATCAAAAAAGCAGAAAAGGCTTGTTACCAGAAAATTATCTGGTGATGTGCAGCGTAACCTTTCTCTTTCGGCCCTTTAAATAAGAGTCGTTTATTATAATTTCACAGTTTATCAGTTTTACAGCTCGCCGGACTTCTTGTCAGTTTTACAGTCCGCCGGGCATAAAGTTAAATTTTCGGCCATGATAACTAATATGTAAACGAGCATTGACGTAATGTGCGTCTAGAGATATTAATAGCAAAGTTTGGTGCTGAATATTGGGCTTAAAAGATCTATTTTAACAGATGGGTCCAAAATCTCAACGGCTTTTGGACCTGGACTATACATTTTTCTATATTATTGATTTATCTGCTATTAAGTATCGTAGTTTATTTTAACTGATACCAAAAACTTCCATTTCTACGGCTAAAAGGTTCCACGCATTTACTAAGTTTATAGTAATCTATTGATTTCTAATACTCGTAAATAAATAAATCCTATAATGGGGCACCTCGGTGTTCAGATAGTGAAGGATTTGAATGTCAAACTATCACCGTTCAAAAACCTAAGGTTTTTTAAGCAGCAGAAATCTGTAAAAGAATGTCTTCTTTCAGGAGGTCTACAAATCAGTAGATGGTTCTAAAACGCAACAAAATCATCATAGTAGTTAAAACCACGAGATCCCGTGGGAACCGTAACTCGAAGCCTCAACTACGATAACAGCAACTGCAATTATTAGTGTTTTTCCTGCATTTGGTTAATCATTCGATCTTTATACAAACCTATAATGTGATGTTAGATAAAGTCACAATATGAAGGGTGTTGTAATTAACAAAAAAACTCAGGACTGGATTTTTAGTCTACGACAAATTGAAAAAAAGGTACTGAGTGGAAAAGGACTTGGAAAAGGCATTTCATGCATTGACAAGAACAAGAACATGGGAATGTTTAGTAGAGCATGGCGTAACAAAGAGCCTCCAGTATGCAATCAAAGACCTGTACAAAAACACAACAAACGTCGTTAGAACAGGTACAGGAAAGACAGAGAAATTCAGTACATACATGGGAGTAAGACAAGGGGGAATACTAAGCCTACCGCTCTTTATCATGGCCATGGATTATGTAACGAGAAAGGCAAGCACAAATAACAAATAATATGGGCCTGGCTAGCACCAAGTGTTAAAACCCTACAAGATACGATACTAAGATAGATGGAGGTACTCGAGGAGTACAGTATGAAAATCAATTTAAGTAAAACTGAAGTAATGGTAATAGCTAACAGCCAGGAAATCATTACATTAATGTAAACGGACAAGGCTAAGACAAACCAATTTATTCAAATACCTGGGAGCTATGTTTGACTGCAAAGGGGATATCATTCTTTCGAAAATAGGAAGTAAACAAACGTACTACAACAAAGATGTATAAAACAATATTTATTCCAGTGCTAATATATGGTAGTGAATCGTGGGTGCTAAGTAATAAAATGTGATTTAAAAATCCAAGTAGCAGAGATGAGAGTGCTTAGTTGTATTGAACGAGAATATAGAAGTGACAGAGTTAGAAATGCCGCCATTCGGGAAAGTTTACAAGTGACAACCTTTAGTAAAGGTAATTGAAAAACGACAACTACAGTAATTGGGGAATTTAGTTCAAATGTCAAATGATAGAATAGTGAAAGTGATCTGGGAAACCAAGACGGATAGGAAGAAAAGAAGAGGCAGACCAAAGGCGACTGGGAATGCGACCGTTAGCAAGATTATAAAGAACAGACGCTCAACATAGAAAGAGGCCAGAAGACTAGCGTTGGAAAGAGGAGCCTAAAGGAACTACTGCAATACCAACCTCGACATCTAAAGGGTACAACAGGTAGTGCATAAGTAAGTAAGAAATAAGTCAATTTTAATGATACTTCCGATGGCAAAAGTTAAAATAATTCTGCTTCCAGTTTACAATACCTTGGATTTATCTTCATTAAGTATCAGCTCGTTTTATTGTTGTTTTCCGGTAGCAGCTATAGGAATTTTTCCTTTTTGGTCGAAGCACGGTAAGTAAGACTGATGGAAATTGAGCAACTGAAAGCGTCTATGTAGTGTCTGCAACATTGACAGGTGGATAGACTAGGAAAGTGGCGCTGCTGCTAATAGTTGATATTCCTGTGCTATCACGGTACCGATGTAGTACAGATCCTAGATGGTTGGTGGAACTGTAGCGATGTAAAACTCCGCTACCACATGAAGACGGCCGAACGTGTTAATGGTGGCTGTGGCGAGACAAAAACGTCACGGACCTACAAGATCACGGGAAGCGTAGAACTGGATGACAATAATAGTTTTTCTTTCCACAAAATGGACATCCGTTGGTTCGCGAGGAGGGAGAAATGCTGCAACCGGATGTCTGCGGCGAACCTAGATTTCTGTAGGTAATAAGAGACCTACCGTTGTACATTGATCAAATCCGATCGGAAGGTAGGAAAAAAACACAAGCTACTGCATCAGGTCAATTTTCCAGAAACTGTTAGTCTTTACAACTTTGATCTTTGTAAATGTTGCCTCTTACTGCAGCGCTAAGCGTTGTAATGTTATTCTTGTTTTGAATGTCAAAACGCCCAACGCTTAAGATAGTATCTTTACTTGTTAAATCTAGAACAGACATGAGACTAGCCCTTTTGGTTATTAGATAATTAATAAATTAGATTTTGAAACCGTTTTCAAAGAAAGTAGTTTTACCTAGTTTCACATGCAACAAACAGTAGAAATTTCTTTGAGCTGGTTCAGAATTCAGAAGATAAAGCAAATGTTTCTTTAAAAAATTAAGACGTCTCCGCAAGAATTAAAAAAAGTAAATGTGTTAAAAGAATATATTGCCTTGTGTTGTAATTTAGAATGAATGTTTCGTTTTTCTTGGATTTTTGATGGATTGATACAAATACTAATTAAATAGAATTAATAAAATGCTGTAAATAATTTAATCATTAAAATTTAATAGCATACAGGAAAGAACGTACATAAGACTATTTTTATTCTAAAAAACAAACGTAGGAAAACCTTCCTGTACACGTTTAATGCGGTCTTTCTATCTCGAAAGACCATCCATACGAGTCTCCAGTAGTCCTTAAAGTTCAAACTAATTAGTTTTCGTTTAAAATCAATACCTGTAAGGTAAAAATGTATGGCCCTCATATCGATCGGAACCTGAGGGGTCTAACAGAGTATGTACCAGTAAGCAGCCACCCTTCTCAATTTCACTTTACTATGTATTGATAGGTGCAAGAGCCCATATTTCTACAGTCGTGCTAACCGGAAGAAACCGCACACAAATTGTATTTCCCGCATCCCGCGGCGCCCGCATTTCTCTAACATTGTTACCCACCGTACCCTTCCGTTCTTAGCGTTTCCGTTGTTTGCGAACTTGTCGGCATGCTCGTTTAACATCTTTACTTAATGGTCAGAGAGGTCAAGTTGTGGTTAAGCGGTTGGTTTGTACATACATGAAGGAGAAAAGTTATTTCTATCTATAATGGTCCTTGTGGCCAGAATTGGGATCAATTAGTTACGATGAAACTCGATAAAAGCGATAACGTTTCGTTTTAATAGGTAGGTTGGTACCTGCTGATCGTCGGCGTCGGCAGTGAATTAATTAAACGAATACCGAAAAATGAAAACGAATTGGACATCCCCTGTCTATTTTTGTAGCTCATATCCGTGGAACTAATATGTAAATGGTGTACATGTTACTGTCAAATAACTATTTGAGCGTATACCACAAAATGCAGATAGGTAAATAATTGAATCTTGTGCATGGAAACTGCATGTGACATGCAATTTCAGTTCGAGCTTAGACTTGATAATTTTACAAGATAAAGTCATCCAGTTATTTTTAAATAACATTTTTACAAATTCAATGAAACCCTTTCAATTATTGTTTTACATTTTCACATTGATTAATCCTGTTGAAAGTCAACTACTGAACTCATTTAAGTTTCTGTATTGTTGTTCTTATAGGTCACGAACTTTTACGCACACTAATAACAAAAACAACCAAACTTTAAAACTAAGTAAAACAATATTGCGGAAATATGTTATGAAAAGACATCTCAAACTTCATAGGTTAATAATTCTAATGTACTATGTACTAAAGTTTCTTCAAATCTCTTCCATTTAAATTTTTATAGTGGGAATATCGTTAAGGTTTTATGATAAATTGGGTTAAATTTGGGAATCCATGCCAGATAAAATGCTCTTACATCTTGGAAAATCGTAAGAAACATTTGGAGAAAGGGAAGAAATTGTCATAATATCAGTTGTTGAATTCAGAGAAACGTCTTTAAAATAACACTACTTTTTGTTAAAACACTATTGACGAATTGCAATTGCGGAAGTTTCGTTTTTCGTTACAAGAGAAGTTATATATGTTGGTTCTCCAAGGCTGTAGGGTTTGTATAATTAAGGAACAAATGTTTAGATTAACATACCTGTTAAACCTTGCAAAAACTACGCAACAACAATAACAAATCCGATGTACTCGCAAGTTCAGGTTTATTATGAGAAGTTCTAACTGGGCCCTAAGATGTTATTGTGTACTCTTCTGCATTATAACTACAAAACTTACTTTTACAGGTTTTAAGTCTATATGTATAATATCTTTGTCTTAATTTTGTGATAAAAAACTTTAAAACAACACGGCGTTCAGGATCTTGTCGCTTTGCTGCGCCTTTAGGTCCTTAGCGTCGTTGTGATCGTACATCTTGATCTTATGGACAGTGAAAATTGTTTCTTAACAAGATTTATCAAGAAATTTTGTTTTCACAATTCAGTTTGTCCAGTAAGAAGTGTTAGCCATAAAAGCCATTCTTCCATTTTATTGCTAATATATACCTTTATTTGTTATTTAACATTTGCCTATGATAAAAAACTAACTAGTAGATATTTGACAATAAATTAAGAGCTCTTTTAACAGACTGTATGGACAAGTATTCAGATATGTGCAGAGGAAGGAACACGAAGGTAGATCTTCACTTGGTACTTTATTAGTTCACTAATAACTTTCATGGTACATTTAAATTTAAATTTATACGCAATCTAAAGTTTAAGATATACAAGGTATCTAACGGAAAATGGATCAGGCACCCCGTTTTATGTAAGATTTGCTAATAGTTTCTAAACATTATGTAAAATCAGCATTAACAAACATTTTTAACCTAGAAATATAATATCTACACTTTGGACAAGTGTGCAAGTAGAACACAAAATGCTTATTAGGACACCCCGTATACACAGACAACATCATTGTGCGCAGTTCGTTAATGTATTTAAAAAACATTTTTGAACATATCGGACTGAGTATCATTATCTGCGTGTAATTAAAGTGCAGTCGTATAAGAATTTTGTTTCTAGGTATGTTGTAACTTGAGCTCGTATAGTAGGGTGGTTCAAAAAATCCTTTATGTTTTAGGTGAGATATTAAAATGTATCAAATTTTGGACCAATCGGACAACGTTAACACGTGCCGCATCGAGCTTGAAGTTTGGAAAAATTGGTAATTTTCATGTTTTCTCGAACGTGGTTTTTTCTAGACACGAAATGGAGGCTCGAGAGCAACCAAGATAGTTTGTTATGGATAGTACGATAAATGAGGAATATTTTGGCGTAAAGTTCATCAAAATCGGTTGAGTAGTACCAAAGTTACAACCATTTTGCCGAACTACCAAGTATATAGGGACATTGGGGTAAGTCACCAACTCATCGTTAAGGCCACATTTTCACAGTGGGTAATGGACAGCAGATGCTACTGACACTTTTGGTATATACATTCATTGTAATCTTGACACGGAAGACAACGAAAAAATCTTCTTTTTTCCGCTAAAATTTGAATGAGGTGGTCGAAAATATCAGGTCTAAAAGCACAAGAATTGACTTTTTTAACAGACAGACTTTATTTACATAATTCGACAGGACATTAAAACGATTCCTGCAAGTGGATCAGACTAACTATATGTGAACTGAAATGTAACAATAATAGCAAATGGCGTACCTGCAATAAAAATTGATTTGTGCCTCATTTCTTGTAAACTTCTGATTAAATTCTTCTATGAGCTTCACTGCCCTTTCCGCTGTGTCATTGACACATTTTATTTCGCTAATAATCTTAATTGCTTCTATATATCCGATGTCCTTAGGCTACAAAAGTGAATCTTTTTAAAGAAAGTGGGTGTCGATTTGAAATCTTTCGAAATATCGTTTTGAATTTGAAGAAACCAGTGCAGCTGGCACACCTTTCTTCAGAAAATCTTCCAGATCATCAACGTTAAGGAAAATCTTCTTTTTAATTTCGGTGTTTTCCTCTTCTACTTGCTCCTCTTCCTGTAATATATTGTGTGCCATTTTTTGTTGGTTGCTTTCGAGCCCCCATTTCGTGTCTAGAAAAAAACACGTTTGAAAAAACATGAAAATTACCAATTTTTTCAAACTTCAAGCTCGATGCGGCACGTGTTAACGTTGTCCGATTGGGCCAAAATTTGGTGTATTTTAATATCTCATCTAAAGGCACAAAACTGTAAAAGATTATTCAGATCGGCGACATAAAGGCTTTTTGAATCACCCTACTGTATAGTTTCGGATTTGTTAAGCTCTCATTACCACGACGTAGCAATTCTGTCGTGTAAGCTTGGGAACTACCAACCTAAAATTCTGACATTGGCTTTATGTTATTAACATTAGTTTTGGTGTAGGTTAGTAGCAATAGTACAGTAAATATGTTTGCTGTTTTTTTCTTAATTAAAGAGTGGAAATGCGAAAGGAATTAATCGCTATTGACTCAAATCTTTTTGCATTTATACACTTCAATTAATGTCTGACGTCTGGACGCATTTCTAATTAATAAAACTTTAAAGAATCAGATGCAATGTCTGTAGTATCAAATACCCTAAAATGGTGTGGATATCTAGAATCTTTATATCGGGTCAACTCTAATGAGAGTGAAAATGCTTCCTAAGAAGTGAATGGAGACTATTCCTGCAAAGATATTCTAGAACTTGATATATTTAAAAATATATAAACTCAAAACTGTAGTTACATTCATATTCATAATGTCGGATTTACCATTTTATTGTGTCTGAGGAAAACAGTACACCAAAACTTGAATTCTATTCTTTACAAATGTTTTGATTGTTACTTCTTGGCCACATTCATGACTGAACGTAGTATATTAATCACGTTTGCTGCATTTCATAGTGTCTCTTACTACAATACTAAACTCTAATAGATAAAGATAAGTTTTTGAAGATCGATTCTAGTATACTGGCCGTATACAGTTAAATCGTATAAATTCATTTTTGAAGGCGATATAAAAGAAGAGTTAGAAATCTGAAAGTGAGAATGTTGATGATGTTTGCATGAGTTGGTTGTTCGTTTTCGAAAAGAAAATCATTTTAGATTTCAGAAGAGTCAACTATTTACATCAATAATAAGTCGAAATGCCTTTTTCAAACCTCCAAGATATAGCTGCTCAAAGTGATGGCTCGATCGTTTGGAAATTTTCACGTTTCAGTAATTTTAAAAATTCTTAAAGTTTGCAAATTGGCGCACGTACTGGTTTCTCAAAAATAAGTCAATAAATTCTTTAAAAATACGAAGCTTGCCAATAAATTTAATTAATTAATTTATTTATTTATAAAACTTAATTTATACAGGGTATCCATGAGATCCGCCAAATACAAAGAGTAGGTTCCACGGCTAGAAGTAAGACAAAAACGTTCCTGAATTGAAAGTTTATCAATCAAAGTCGCCAAAAGTACCCGGGCGGGTGTGATCTTAAGTTCCTTTTCCGCCAGTGGAATGATAACTTAGTGTTAAAGCTGAGAATCACAACTGCTATACACCTAGAGGTGGCGTTGGTGGCTAAATAAACAGAGCGTGTTGTCTAAAAGTTGATGACTGTGGATTTTGATTTGAAGTATTAATTGGACTATTACGACACTCTGTCTCTCCCAAAGAAGAGCGGTTTGGTTTATTATTAGAAATGCAAGATAATAAACTAAACGTCTTAGGACGAAAGTAGAGTCAGCTTCCGAAACGTCGAAGCAAAATATCGTAACAGAGTGTGGCAATAGCCCAATTAACACCTCAAATGAGCGGAGCGTGCACAAAACAGACGACCCACGATCATCCATCGACTTATAGTAACTAATGCGAAGAGCCCAAAATACCGCTACTAGGTTGGAGCAGAATCGGTACGGCCCGTCACGGAATGTTGTCTAAATTGTGATTGTTCTATTGGAGTAGGTCTAAAATTGGTGATGGTGGTCATGGTAAAGCACACAAACGGCCTGAAATCCCCGAGTCAAGACGGTGGTCATGCGTCAATTTCAAGGACAGATATGTCGAATATGCTTACTAAAAATAAAAAAGTTCCTAAACTGAATGTCAATAAAAAAATGAACATAGAATGCTAATGCATTAATACTATAAAATCTCAAAGACTAGAAAATATTGCATCAAAATATTCCTGCTATTCTCAACCCTGACATTCCATGTTATATACTTAGTTTTCTTAATACAATTCAGTTTTGTAGAGCATGAGTTTCTAAAGTATAAAAAAGTGAGAAAAGGGAGTCATATTACAGTTTTTGGTTACGAAATACCTTACATATGTGGGTTTCCCTAATTGTAACAAAATATTTTGGGCTTTCCACAAGAAATGCTGTCGGCATCCATGGAGATATTCCTTTGGCTGTATATCTAAAAAAATTCCAAAGAAGGAATTTTTGAAATTTCGGATTTTCTAGTTAAAATGAAGTTTTCTTTGGAAAGCAACAAATGATATAAATATCATCAGCATTATCAAATTTTCATTTTTAAATATATTTGACAACAAAAACTGAATTACATTAGTAAACTTCATATTCAAAATAAGCAAATCATTATTAAGATAACTATTTGATTGACTCAGTGAACGACTTGTATGGCTGTGCCCATGTACTGTATCGTAAACAGTTCTTTTGCTGTAAAAGATATCTGTATGGTTTCTCGAAATAGTTTGAATTCGATTTATGTTTTATGTTGCACTGATTATTATTCTGAAATGGTCAGTTTTCTTTCTCTAACCAAAATTGTTTGGGATATAATAAAATTACCGTTTCGTATCTCTAGGTGTTACGATTATAGGATCATTAATGTTCCAATTCTTCTTGTAACTGTTAGTAGTCAAAAGCATAGTTTGGGTAAAGATTTTTACGATCCTAGATAAATACAATTTCCAGATTTCTCATGTTAGGTTGACTTCAAATAAGGTAACAGACTTTAGTACGAAAAAAAGGCTCCGGATAACAATCACTTTCTGTCTTGGATGAACAAACTTTATGTCAGTCATACAGTTTCAAGTAATTAACCTTTCCAGTCTTTAATAAAGCTTTTTTATGGCACACAGCTCAAATAGGCTGCGTTGAAGTGCTTACTACCTCAGAATGTTCCTAGAAGGCTACCTACTGTTTTGCGTCCACTACTTGGTGTTGAAAGATGCTAAGCTAGAGGGTAGAGAATAATTAAAAAGTAAGGTTTTTTAAGAAACAAGGTACTAATAAAGTTTCTTTTTTTGACATGTTAGATCTAACCTAAAAAAGAGTTTTTTGCCTAGTTTTAATCGTAAATTACTTACCATTTCAATATTCTCCCACATTCTTGTATTTGATACGTTCGTCAGAAACAAAAATGCAAGGTGAGAGAGCACAGCTTCTGTGATTAGGCAAATAACCAACTAAAGAAAAACGCCGTGTATATTTGTGTTCTTTACTGTTTATAACATTATAGCACTAGAAGGGTTTACATCCAGCCTATTTAGCGTTATTGCGTATTATTCGATTGTTTATTGCAAAGTCTAACTTTTCATCTTACTTAAATTACTTACGAAGTCAAAACACAAATTGTAACAGATGCAGAATATTGCATTTGAAAAAAGAGACTTTAATTATGAATTTTAAAGAACAGAGGTGAAGATTAGTTCGGTAAAAGTAAAATATCAAAATGTATCGTTAGAACATCCTGTATAGGTACAGAGACTGCTAGAAATTTAATAAAGATTGTAAGAGATTTTGTAAAAACAAACAGTTGATGCGGCTTTGATGAATATTTAGATGGACTAGAGATTTTAATGAATGACTTATAAATGTACCACTCTTAGATACCGACTATCCATCCTCGAAATGACTCCTTTGGTGGACAGCTAAGATATGTACAATTTCCTATTATTCGCAGTAACTATATTACAAATATAAAGTTTGTTTAATTCTAATATGATAATAAATAAAGATGAGAAAATGAAAGGAATAAAGAATGACAAATTGCTAAAGCTTTCGAACATTCACTGGAATTAAGAAATCTCAATAGTGTGTGATTTGAGAGTGAAAAGTTAACACAGTATAAGGTACTTAAGTACATACATATGTAAAAAATAAATCAAAATCTATTATTTGATGTGTATAAGCAAAAAGGTCAATACATAAAGGAATAAATCCAACAAATGCATTTATCTGAAACAACGTGTGTGCAAATTGAACCCAATGAAAGTCAAAACTGACCAGCAACAAGGAGTTGAGTTACTAAATGGAACGTGCAACACTACTGTGAAGCCTGGCCAGCACGGAAAATCGGAATTTATAATAGAAAAAGATGATCTCAAAAATTAAGAAAAATCAAATACTAAATAGAACGAGAACGAAATTTGGAATTTTTTTGACGTGAACCTTTCTGAAACATTGTACCAATAAATTTATGATTCAATGCAAATGGAATAACGGAAGCTAAATTAGGTATACATCTATTGAATATTATTTGTTTATTTAACAAATAGGTAGTTCTATGTATGAAAAGGCTGTATTTACTCTACGAAAACTGCGTAAGTATATCTTTAAAACAAGAATATCAAAATATTTTATAATATAAACGACAGTCATCAAAGTATTAAGGTCGTTTTGTCCTGTAGTTTCATTCATCCTTTCCAGGTGTAGAGAAGGTGCCTAGAATCAGTGACAACTTTTAGAATATTCTTTTTTCTGAAATTCAGTTTAATAAGCAGCGATAGTATTTTCCATCACTTTCGCTCATCACTAATAAGAATAACAATCTTGATTTAAACAAGATCCTAGAAAAGTCTATGATATCAAATTAATAAGAAGTTATCAATTAAATTAAACTGGAAACCTCATTCCCGTTCGTTTATATAGTGTTCGTTCAAAGATGACAAAAATATTTAATTAGAAACTTTCAGAACAAGAATGAGACATTTCTAAGTTATTTTAAATCCTAAATTTAGTTTAGAGTTCCCATTTTGTTTGATATATTCTACATATACAGTATAATTATTACAGGATATACTTAATTTTAACAATTTTCTAGCTTCAAATGTTTTATAGTTTTAAAATAGCATTTCACCCGCTTTTATATTCTGTAAAACAACAGTATTTGTTGCCACTTAAACAGTTGACTTTTTTTATGTTTGGTTGAAAATAAAATTACAAATTATAGGTACAGCTGTTTTATTTAATGGGTTGTTTGATACAATTCATCTTTACAGGCGTTAAAACTCAAACAAAAATGGTTACATTCTCCATCATATTAAAAAGTGTATAAATCATTTTGACACTAACTCGAAGTTTACACAGTGCTTTCCCAATGCAGTAAAAGGTGCTTGTTCGCTTGTCAGGTTTTCTTATTATACTAAATTGTTGTGCATAGAATATTTCGCTTCCAATAGAGCAAAGCGATAAATTTTTCGAGTATACGATCTCATTTCTGATACAGAGCTGTAAAACTCGTGTAGCGTATTTTAACCGTATAGAAACAGAAAATGGCGGAAATAACAAACAAAAACACTAGGACAGGTGTATTGGGCGTATCCGGATATCAAGTATTGGCGGTGTCACGTGCGTGACTGCCTGTCAGCCAATGCTCCTCCAAGTAAAAGTCCACGTGACCCGCTCACTATGATCCTAAGTGCACGCTATGTGCAGGAGTTGGACTTCCAAGACGGCCGCGTTCTGGAGGTTTGACTAAAACTAACCAATAGTTGGCTTTGACCGGTAAATATTTTTCCGTTTTTATACTTTTCCCGCTTAGTCCGTGTAATGCGAGAAACTCTAGTATGTTTTATTGTACAAATTTTAGTTTTTTGTGAAATCTGGAACTACCCGCCTTACGGTAAGTTCAGGATTACTTTTTATTTTACGTGTGCTAGAGTACGCACGTGTCCATACTTTCACATCATGCGTAGGGCTCGAAAAGTATAACCTCAATATCTTAACACGTAGTGCATCAACCACTTAATGTGTTGTTGTTAAGCACAATACACGACCTTCATTAAATAATTAATTCTAAGCACGTATGCTGACTTGAACTCTTGAACTGTTTTATTCTATTAACCACTATATAATACTTTGGCAATTGTGTCGTAATCAAATAGCTATGCGCGCGATTTAGAGGGGTACCATGAGCGTTTCAAGTGGGGGATATCTTTATGGAATCCTCTACCAATAAATAAAATATTTAACTAAAAATTATCAAATGTATACAAAGCGATACAAGCATACTCAACTTAAAAATATGAAAGGGAATATTTTTGATTTTATTTAATTGGCGGATTTACTTTATAATTATCTTTTTTTAACTTCTTACAACACAAGTATTTTCAGTTGCTATATCCAGGTAATGAATTATAAACACCTAATGCGGGGTTTTAGCTTGAAGTAGTTTATATAAGGTTTAATGCATCCTCTAAAAGGAACCCTAACCTAAGCCAATTTAATTAGGTTACACATTCTTCCACAACATTCGTTTTATCAAATTTATTCTCTAATGGTTTATATTTAGTTGCATACTATGCATGCTGTAAATAGTTAACGAAAAGGCTTATTATTGAATCACTCAGTCTATAAAGTAATTAACAGTTATAATAAATTATTATATACAATTTATATAATAACTTTCCCACCATTTGGGATATGATCAATTGAATTTAATGTTAGGTTTTAAATTGTAAGGATTTGAAGCAAATGCAAGGGTTTATGCCATTAATTCATCATCTTTTGACAGAGTGCATCACATTCGCATACCTATACTGTTATAAAACACTTTTTACAAAATGACGTAGGTTAGTAGAATTACAGACAGCATGCTTAAGTTTTTAAGTTAAGGATATTTAATTCTGAGATTTAGATTACCAACCTTTAAAAATCTTAATAACGAGCGGATGGAACTGGCTGGATAAACAGTTGAAGTAGAATCAACGGCAGTACAATTGTTACTGAAACAACATGCTACTTACCTACTGTGACCACTATCGGCTGAATGTTAAACATGTTTTCGCTTGTTTAGTGTTTTTTTTAAATCGAAACTGATGATGGGGACAAACAAAATGATAAATAATGGCATGTTGGTTACTTTGATCTTTGTTGACTATGAGATCTAGTGCTTGACAGACACAATTTAATGAACACGCTCTTGTAAAGAATAAGGCTTAAAAGATGAGAACAGGAAGAAATAAGAGAGATAAGAATCTCGGTATTAGACGGCATGGTATTTAGTTAAATTAGATGAAACAGGATGTCACAAAAAAGCTTAATTTAAGAATCGAGCGATGCGAATGGATCCTGTTTCAAAATTATTTTCTGGATGCAGGGTACAGCCTAGAGAGCTACAATGTCTTTAAAAGAATGTTTGATCAGCACTTTAATATTTCTAATAAATCCTCTCATAGTATAAATAAGTTCTAAAGCTAAATAATCTGAATGTAAACGAAAATTGTGTAGAAACCTATGAGTTCTACCAACAATCGAAATATGAGACTTTTAGTTCATGTTTCTGAAACTCCTCCCCTTCCTTGCAATACTAGTTATCAATCTTATATTGGAAATAGAGTAATTTGCTATTGTGATTCCGTAAAACACCGTTGTTCGAATCAAACTACTAAATGACAGATTTACCATACAAGAATTATAAAAAAATTTTACAGTTGATGCTAAAAAAATTGTTGAAAATCTTTGTCCTTCTTGACTTGATAAGTGGTAGTTCGATTGAAGTCGTATTATTCCATAAATTACCACAGTTATTCAACTGTTTACTAATCGTTTGTTAGTTTTAAAACAGTAACCACCTTTGCAAATTGTATAAATCACTAAATGGAACGAATCGATTTGGAACTTTCCACATAGAATGAATTCTATACTAAGGGATGATGTTTGTATTGATCTTCACTAAAATTGCTAATCTCGGCAAAACCTTAAACCAAGACTTTTAGTAATGTTAGCTAAATGAGTTGATACCATGCGGCGCTAGAAACTGCAATACTCAGTCTTTTTAGGCTTATTGTGCTCGCCGTATTACAGGATATTTTATTGATACCTTCTTCTTGTTGACAGCTCTTTAGCACTATTGAGATATAGTTAGTGTCGAATCCTGATGATATTGAGAGGTTTATTTTATAGGTGTTGTTCTATCAACAGGCCAGTGACAACCTTTACAGCTTTACCAGAGGCTTGGCTAATTCATTTTTAAATTACTTACAGTTCGTATATGTTTGTTAGGATAAGACAGTAGAGTTCATGCATAAAATTTTTTAAAATGATCTCATTTGCTTAACTATCTTCAAATCGAACCGATCTTAAGATGTTTTTGTAGTTTTAACATTTAGTACCAGCAACAACACTATTACAGAAGTTGGAATTTCAGAATTCTACTGAATACTAAATGAAATGCCTAATTTTCTAAAATATTTACAAAGCTCACACTTATTTTAGGTAAGTCACATTTTTAAATTCTGCGGTAGTTTGAAGCGGGATAGTCTAGAATACCAAAAGTTCTAGCAATTTGTAAAAAAATACACAAGATATTAAAGAATTCTAGCGTGCTGTTAAGTAAATGATATGGAATGTTAGGTTTGAAAAGTGTATGAGGAGAATACCGTAAGTGGAAATGAAGAAATTCGGATCGGACGTCCTTCTTTATAACCAAGGGCGATTGGTTAGAAGTTTTTTGCTTCATTTTTCTCTTATATATTAAATTGAGTTTTGTATTAGATGACTAAACTCTTGTTGATCCATTTGCATTTAGCAACAACAATTTCTAATTCAATTTCGATAATCTGCTTTTGCTAAATTCAAAAGAATGCCTAAATAAAAAAATGGTTAGGGTTTTGGGCACAAGGATATTGCTTGTTTTCTTGACCAAAAATGAACTCTTCACACATCTTTATCAGTTTTTGAGACTTTATAGCATTTATTTAGCCACGTTATGTGTTCATTTCTTTACTGATCTTCCGTTCAGCTACTGGTTTTGCCTTAAAATCAACTATCTGACTGACTTTTGTCTGTATAAACTAAGTTTGACCAAATTAGATTGTTTATTATATTCCTAAAGAATCTGACACATCAGGGACAACAAATCGAGTCCATTTACAGCCTTGATGTAGAAAACTTCTGTCTACGAGGAGCTCCTGCCAAGCCTGAAACTCCAAGTATCACTATAGTTTAATTGTAGATCCTGCACTTCTGCATCTTGAATTTCTCGAACAAAATAAAAGCTATAGCATAAACGAGAAGTTTATGATGTCTAGTAACCCTGGTTAGATGCCAACAAAACCAATATTTGTTTATTACCATGTATCTATTTATGCAAATGCAAACATGATCTTACTTCTAATTATATTTTTTGATCAAATTGGCGCCATATTGTATGAATATAAACGTTATTGTAGTCGAGCCCGTACGTCTTTTATCTCAGACATACCTCTGGACAGTTTGTAATCTTCTGCTTTCGGATAAATGCTCAGATCAGCTTTTCGTTCGATCAAAGTTTGATCATATCAAAATTTCCATCTTTTCAGTGTTTTACGTCGGTTGTCTAATATTTGAATTTCCTTAGTTGGTAAATATAAAGATAACTGTTATCTTTTTACAGAATGTGAGGACTTGGTTTTTTATTTACCGATCAACCAATATAAACGCCATTAAAAGGGATCAATTTTCAAGTTATTGGAATTTCGGTTCAATAAAGCAGTATCATTATCTAGTAATAATGTTAATTATCAAATAAGTCATGTCCTGGAAAGATCAACTCCGAGCTAAATATACATTTTGACTTTGTTGGTTTTCGTTAGATGTTCTTAATTTCGAATAGAGTCACAAAAGCTCAGATGAATCACGTAGAATATTAAATAATACTCACTTTAGGATTAAGTTTAAGTTTGTTATACTTTCTGCAGTTGCCAAATGTTATTTGGTCCCTTCTCAGTAAAAGTATCCCGATTGCTATCGTTTAACCAACTGATTGTAACTAAAACAACTGGCCAACTTTTTAGTTGAAAAGCATTCACCTATGTCAAAGTTTCCCAACGTTTTCCGATAGTAGCATTTTGTTTGAAGTTAGTTTTTCCAAGGCAATCTTTCAGGAAGACTTTGGTATGTTACGTTGATCATATACCAATGCCGTTATTTACTATAAAAAACAATCAGTTTAAATTCTTTCTTAATTCTCGCTGAAACTTCCAGCTCTGAAGGTTAAGAGTCTTCAACTGAGACTACATTCAATATATCTATACTGAATATCTTAAATGCTAGACGATTTGCTGTGTAGGGAAGTTATGAATGAAATCTTCTTTAAAAATATACAGTCTTGATACCCTTCTTCAATGCCTTTGAAATAATTTGGTTTTATTCCATATTTGACACTTTTATTGAGGCTCACAAAGCAACTGGTAACATTTAGTGGCACATCAATGTGCTGTGTTACACCAATTGGGAAACACTGATTTGTACAGTGACGTGCTCTGCGTATGTGCATTTCTATAGACAACGCAAGATGATAGTCACTGTCCCTACTTAAACCCAATCCGTTTTTTACATCAATTCTGTTCTGTGTTGATGTTAGGCACAATCTACATTCTGACGTTTATAAATTAGTGAGCGACATTTTTATAAACTAACTGCAAAACTGTAACAAACTATTGAGATTATGCTAGCTTAAGATCAAATGGAGCATACCTGGTATTACAGTTGGTGTTCGTCAAATAATGACGAGTTTCTGTTCATTTTTATTTTAATAAACAAGATTAATAGGAAGAATGGGTTACTTTTCGAAGAAACTTTCATGTTCAGCCTTGTAACCAACTTCATCATTTACAAAAACCTATTAAAACCACAAAAGATAAATTTTAATTCCTTACAGCGTAATTTAGTATTTCTCGATACAAATAAGAGAACTGATGGAAATCTAGGTAGGCAAGAACACTCCTTGAGAAAACAAGTAGAAATTTGAAAATCTTGTTATTATTCATCTAAAAGACCATCTGAATGTTATGTTTTTGAAAGACTTTTTTGTATGCAATTATTAATAGGGTAGTAGGCTTCAAAGCAAAAATTATTCTGCTATAAAACAATAACAGCATTTAGAAACATTTGAATTTACGAAGGTGTCCATTTTATGCTAAATAAGATATATGTAGGAAATTTGCTAATTTTTAAAGTTTGTAAAATATTTTGTCTACTATGTCGATTTTTCAGTCGCATGTTTACAAATAATAAAACTCTTAATAGTTATAAATTTAACTGAACAATTCCATGTTAATTATTCGTTGGTCGCAACCAAAATAGCAAATGATGTAGTGGCAAAATATGCATAGGCATTTCAGCCAATTTCCATTAGCAAATACAAAATACCAATGGATTGATGTTAAATGTATTGGTTGTAATTTAAATTTAAAACGGAGCATGTTGTTTCTAGATCAATAAATAATATGCACTACTCTCTGCTAATAACTTGAACTCGTAAAAACTGGTTATATACTGGGAATAATTTAACGTTTTATGGTTTTAATAAAATTTATAGGCACTATCAGTGCCAAATTCTGCTGAAGATTTAGTGTTCATAATCTAAAAAATTATAGAACTATAATACTTCTCAGATTTCTCATTTTATTAAATTCCCCTCTTTATTATTTAAATTCAGAGTTAAATAATTGAACACAATTAAATGTTGACAGGTCTTGTCAAGTATTTGCACACAATGAATATTTAGTATACACAGTACAGATATTAGAATGAGTAATTTAATTAACAAACAAAATAGA
>VTPC01004782.1:0-20586 GCA_011009095.1 Ignelater luminosus
ACAACTCACTAGTGTTTTATGAGTATGGTTACGCGTATAACGACTATATTATTGAAGAGTCGTAGATAAAATATAAAATACGTTGTTGTTGTATTTTTAAAATGTACATTTAACCATATTTTGAAAAGTAAAAATGTTGTGTTTTAAGGCACTTAGCATTTTAGAAACTAACAAAAATACTTATACGTACATACATCTGCTATTTTTTTAATTTAATACTATTATTTGATGTTAGAAATAAAAGCATGTTGGGGAGAACTTTAATAGCTTGTAAAAAAGTATAAGTAGTAGGAGATTTTTAGTACTGTTTTCGTACTTGCAAAGTACGAACTCTAACTATCGATTGGTTACACCCTGTATAATAATGTTGTTCTAATGTTTAATCAAAACTGATCTCTGCTATACAAAAATATTGTTATTAATATTGATTGTGATTAATTTTTAAATGTTAGCTAGTAAATGTTATAAATATCTACCGTTGTCGTAATCTATTATACTTATTTAAAAACTAGAAATTAAAAGGCAAATTTGTAACAGTCCTTGCTATTTCAATTAACTTAAAACAAAACAAGTAACAACTGGTTACTAGGTATTACTGCAATGCAGTTGACTTAAGCAATCAATTGCTAGCTTGATATTGTATATCATTATAATTTTTAAACAAATCTGAAAAATTCTGAAGACGGTAAATATTTATAATAGTAACTAACATTTAAAAATCACAATTCATATTAATAATAACATTTTTTGTATAGGAGATGTCATTTTTAATTAAACATAATAACAGTATTGTTACATAACAGTATACAGAATAGGGATGATTGTGAAAAATTGAGTTTTCAAGGTGCTCTTTTTAGGGCCCCTAATATTAAAAAAATCAAGAAACTGAAAACTAATTTTTTTTCTAATATGCCTACTTAGTTTGGCAACTAAATTTACAGACACCCTGTAGATACTGTATTTCCTCTTGGAAGGCATTAGAATAACCGAATGCTTGTAAAATTGAAATTAATTCCGGACCAGTAACGAATGAGCGAGGTTTCATGGTTGATCTGAGATTGTAATTGAGTGTAAGGGCTACTTTACTGTAGAACTCTGCCTAAATTATGGGCTATATTACTTTACTACTAATAAGATTATTATTGACGTGAGAAGATTAAATAACAGCTAACATCAAAATAAAATGATAACACGAAAATTGACATCAGATGTGTCTTTATGTAATGTAGATTGGAGTACCAAGGTTTTATATCAATGTGAGATGAAAAATGCAAAAATAAGAAATAAGCAATAATCTAATATTCATCATCTACAATGGATAACAATCAAACCAAAGCTTCGATTTTACGAAACTGTCTAAGCGAAGAATTTTTTAAATGCTTATACATCCAATCATTAGTAGTTTTTTATTCTTTTTGGGCAACGTTTTTGTAAAGTTAAAATATTAATTTGTTACTTTTTATGAAAGGTTCGATTAATAATGCGGTATTGTGGTAAAACTCTTTTGTTGTTTGAACCGCTTTGTATTTCGTTGAGGAGAAGGGAGAGGCTACTACTGACTTTAATGTCAGATTTTATCTGAAATGGTAGTTTGTAAATTAAGTACATTTGACAGACATGCCTTTTCTAATTAATAACGAGCATTATGTAGGCTGTAAATTATTTATTGCGCTGAAGGATATATTTCAACGCATCTCTAACCGGAAATACTAAAAATACATATTATTACATTAAGAATTCTACTTAAATTGAGAAAAAGAATAATTAATATTGGGTTTTTTCATAAAGTCAAGAAATGATTCGATTAAGCGATTCATAGCCAGGAGGGCAGGATAAGTCGTTCAATTGTAAGTAACCCTGCTGGGAGCGCATTCCTACTCCGATGAAAATGAGTTTAATTTAGTCTCTATCGCGCGGAGTGTTTTGTGTGTCGACATTAATTAATTACAGTCGACTCTGACTGGCCATTGTGGCTTGATGGGGGCCTAATAGTCCACGGCTCCCGCGCGGCAACACAAAGCGGCCTCGCAAAGTAGCCGCCACTCCAAACATCATTAGTTACCTATTGTCTAAACTAAACTGAAGGCACCGCGCCTTCCTACCAACCCTCTACTGTAGTACGTTCACACGGCGGTATATTTGCTATTATATACCCACGCCAATTTTAATTTTTTTCCTATCTTCTTTGACTTTTTCTCCTCTCCGAACAAGTTTAATTCATTATAGTTGGGAGCAAATGATCCAGTTACATCAAGCAAAATAACTTTCACCAATGCAAAAAGAAGAACATGGTTTAATTGTTAGATAATTCTTGGAATTATTACTAAAAGGCAAATCTGCCATTAGATAAATTACTTCAAACGAAACACAATATAGTTAAGAAATTTTGTTACAAATTAATCTTCAAACTTATACACTTAATTACAATTATTATTGCAAAGGCTATATACATATGTGATGCGATCTTTAAAAAGGTACTTTATGTCGGAAAAATCAATTTACATTTTTTTAATGCATCTTATGCTATAGCCTTAAAGGATAATATTTAAAAAAAATGGCTTGATTTGTTAAAAATAAAGCGAGATACAGCGGTTTGAAAATTAACTTTGTGAAATCACAGTTTCCAGAAGAACGGCTTTAAAGTCTTGCATGCCATTTAATTATAAATGACACTGTGCGGAATAATTATACGTGGAACGCCAAGGTGATAACCTACAGAGCTGGTATATAGCTTAAAATGCTGCCAAAAGTACGAGAAATATCTGTGATTAAAACCTATCATTCTGACATGTCACCAACAGGTATGTCACTCTGATAAATATTTCACTTTCCATAAGTGAGATCACTTCTGCATGAACCTGTTCAGTGTTACCACTGTATTGTGCAGCGAGTGAAGTTTTATAAAGTTGCATTATCACTGCTTAACAGAGAAAATTTCTTGTGTTTAGAGTGATAACTATAGAAACATTAATCATGTCCTATAAATGTGCGAAAGATCCAGTTTTGTTACGTTTGGGCAGAGTTTACTGCTAAACACCAAAAACGATGTTTTACTGCGCTGATAAGGAGAGCTTATCGTCTGTAATTACTTTGGATGTCAAGTTGGAGATCGAGATAAGCAATGGGCACCACATATTTGTTGTGTTTCTTGTGCAAATCGCCTTCGACAGTGGATAAGAATTTCCTTGTATGTATGCCCTTCGCAGTACCTATGATACGGAGGGAACAAAAGGATCATCTAACCGACTGTTACTTCTGCATAACAAAGATAGACTTCTCTGCACAAAATAAAAAATCTGTTGGGTATCCTAATTTAACATCGGCGATAAGACTCGTTGGCCATTGTTCTGATTTTCCAGTTCCTGTACTACCAGAAACATTTGAAGGATTAGATGAAGAAAATGTCTACATTGTTTCTAACAATGATCCAGAGTTTATTCCTCCAGATCCCACTGAGCCACATTTGATCACACAGGCACAACTAAACGATTTAGTTCGTGATTTGAGCTTAAGCAAAAGCAAAGCCGAGTTGCTTGGCTTCCGATTGAAAAGTTAGAATGTACTGGAACACAGTACCAAAATTAGTCATTTCCGTAATCGCGAAAAGAAGTTTTCTGAGTTTTATTTTATGAACGACAATCGTACTTACTGCAGTGATGTTAACCGGTTTGAGGAAAACCCTTGGTCGTAAACATAAACCAGAAGAATAGCGACTAAATGCATCTAAATTTAGTTTGAAAGCAATTCTGTTGCACAATGGCAATGCATTGCCTTTAGTTTCTGTTGCATATTCAGTTCACCTAAAAGAATCTTATGAAACTATGAAATGCCTTTTAGCGAGCTTAGATTATAAACGATACGAGGGGAAAATCTGTGGAGATTTGAAAGTTATAGCTTTCTTATTAGGAATACAACTGGGATTTATAAAATACAGTTGCTTTTTGTGCGAGTGGGACAGTCGTGCTAAATCGCAGCATTATATTGTGAAAAGTTGGCCAAGTAGGCAGATACACTGTAAAAAAAGTATCGTCACCCTAACGCAAAATATGGTTAAATTGACTATACCGTATGATTAATATAGGCACAACCAAATGTATTGTTAACTACACAAATTAGAAATTGTTAAATACTTGTTGTTATGACAACTATAATAAATGGTTACATGTTGACCACAAACCCTAGTAAAAGCAACAAAATGAAAATGTTATATTAACAAACTAGAATTGGTTTAAAAGACAATATTCATAATGTCTCCCGACAGATAAAGTTTATATAAATTTATATATTATATCATTACATTTATATTATATTTACATATAATATAAATAAACATACAATAATAAAAATACCTCCAGATGATCGTTTCGTCCTTGTTTGGACTGATGAGTGGAGGATAATGAAAGTCGATGTTTACACGCTTCATACTGGTTATATACAAATCAAGTATAACATTTAACAGCATAAAAATACTAAGGCGTCATCTACTAGGAACGCCGAAAAATAAAAACGTACTGTATTATAAATTGTATATTAGCTACACCTTGTAGTGTTATCTCAACACAGATTATAGTTGTTCGTCAATTACAGCGAATCATTATTGTTACAATAATTAAAAGATGTTTAACTAAAATTAAATTGTCATTTTATCAATGAAGTTCGAATGGTTATGGCTATTTTGAACATAAAGTATTGTTGTAGTAATTATATTTTTGTTAACCATAAGTTTATGGTTACGTTTAACAATACCGTTTTTACAGTGCGGGTGTGTTTTTTGCATTTTACTAAAGATTATATACTACCAGGTAATAATGAAAATTTGTACCAAGCGATCATTAAAATTTCAGTTTCTAATAGGCTATGAAATTTTTCCGTAGGGCTTAGCTTAGACACAACGCATTCCAACATAGAACCTATAAACTGATAATTTCTAATTGTTTCTAATGCAAACTATCAGTTTAACAGATAATTTTATGAAATAAGCTGACATGAATTATTTTCATAGCCTTCTGAGAACTGAAGTTTTAATGATCGCTTTTCATTTATTCAGATTTTCACGCCGCAAGCATACGATTGAAAACTGCATTTGGATGTGGACACAACATCCAGACTAGTTTATAACATATATACAGTATATGTTGAAAATTAGCTGTACTAATTACAATTAAGAACGATAAATTAGTTATTAAAATAGAAGTTTTTAATTAAATGTTAACCTTACCAATAAACAAATAAATACACTTGAAAGGAATAAAAAATGCGTAACAGAAGAATAAAAACGTCCCCAAAAGTCTTTAATGTTCCATGTCCAAAAGTAAGTAATAATGTAGAATAAGTTAATAACTACAAACTACAAATAGATATATTGGATTGTAATTTGGCGTACTTTAATAGTTATTATGTATCAAGGGCGTAAACTAGGCCAAAAACGTCGGTTACACCTGAGGTGCATACAAAACTTTACGTACGATTGAGATCCTATTTAAAAAGGAAGATCCAGATTATACAACAACGAAAGATTGGAAATGAGGTCCAAAATACACTTATTATTGTTCGATCGTACCTAATATTTTAAAATGTCAATCGAATAAAAGAAAAGCAAATTGTTTTTCGTACTGTAATAGCAATACCGGAGACAGTAGCTTCCTATAGTGTCTATCTACTAAATTGTGATAGAACGAGTAGAATAAGAACTTTTTAAACCATTCTCATCGAAGTGAGCACACAGGATTCAAGGAACTAACTAGCTGCAAAAGCAGTGACATTCAAAGTAGATTCTTTTTTAGGTATATCCATTCTTGAGGTATTCTCTTATTAAGCTGGTAATATTCCTAAGATTTATTCGAAAGTAATATTCAGATAAAAAGAACCTATAGCTAGTGGTAGGTTAAATCTTAAGCCACAATTGCACAAGCTTTAAATATGGCATTTCGCAAGGTACTTCAAGATGTTTGTCGTAGAAACTAAAGCTACATCGCGCTGATCTTAATGGTTTACACTGCCTTCTTTAAGTAATAGTTTTATTATGAATTATAAATCAAATCTAGTTTCAGGCTGCAGGCTTTAGAACAAAAATGGTTACTGTCTCTCGTCATGCTTGAAGGTAAGTGCGATGTCGCCATATTTCATTAGATAGTTATTTACATTGATTTTTGTTTAGTAGGTTGGATATAAATACATACAGGCTAGCTTATTGAATACATAAAGCGTCATCAATCAGCTAGACAAGAAAAAAGCACGTCAAAAAATGAAAGGCTCCATATTCTCAACTTCGCATTTAAGAAGTCCGATTCAAATCAAACCGACTGTTGTCGTTATGGTTTTTCTCAGCTTTCTTTAGCGATGTTAGCTAATTTCAGAACAGCAACAATAATAGATTAGATTACTTTACCTTTTTCTAAGATTTCATGTTCTTGGCTCAAGACAAACCGTTCAACACTTAAAGTGGCCAGGCCTCAAACCAAGTGACTGACTTTGCTTCCATTCCCATTAGTAGAATAATTTACATTTGCTCCCATGTAATGGAATGTAATATTTAATTACGTAAAAAATTGCATTCTTTATTCCTTGTGTTGCCATCATTGTCATTGGTATTGGGGCGAAGTCGGTTATAATCATGAGGCGTAGCCTTTCATTTTGCGATAGCTTCTTATAAAGTTCCAAACGTAATCGAGTGAAGAGCAAAACAAATAAATATCATGCTCGTTATTTATTATGGTAACTCTGTTTTATTTCTTGCTTTTTGCTTGCTATATCTACAGTCCAAAGTTTTTTATATTATCGCCTCGGTGATGTCGACGGGAACACCAAAGGTTAATCGCTAACCTGTAGCGTATTGTTTGTTAATCTTATGATAGTCTTTTTTAAAAATGTCATAAAAAACATGGAGAACGACGTGTAGAAACTGCTGAGTGTGCAAACCGACTTACTAGTATTATGAAAATTTGCAAGTGGAGGTTCTTTAATAAAGTATTTCTCGAGTTGTACTTCACAAAGATAAAAGCAGTACCACGAGAAACTTAGCATAATTGAGCGACAATTGTACTGATCAGATCAGTTCAGTTTGAATGCAGCCGAATCTTACTTTTAAAAGTTTTCCAGTGTTGGCGTTTGTATTAGCTCAGTTGGAATTTCCAGGACATTTGGTCTTTTCGAGATTCTCGACTGGATCTCTTTTTTCGGACCAGTCGGACTTTGCAAACCAATTAAGTTTTTGGATTAATCAGACCTTTCTAGTCAATCAAACTGTTTGCTTTTCTGCAAGATGTCAGACTGTTTAAATATTGGTCCTTTTAAACAACCAAGCTTGTCGAATTTTTTCCCACCAGTCCGCTTCTTGTGATTGGTTGGATATCTTAAACTGTAAAAATCCCTGTTATTAACATTTTCTTGATGAAACAGTGATATACTTACTTAGCCTTTCTTGCTAATTGCTTTTTCTGGATGAGTTCTTTCCACGGGCTGGGAATTGGCTAACCAACCGTCTGAGGTCTGCCACTTTTTACATAATAGATGGAAGCAAACCAATTAATCTGTGCTCGAAGTGTTCCACCACACATAAAAGAATCGAAGAGTGTCGTCTTTGGGTAAATAACACCCGGGTCGAATTGAGCATTTTGTCTAGTATTGTGAGAAATATTAAAGCAAAGAACGTCAAAATATGAATTACTTTAAAGGAAAGGAGAAAAAGGAAAAGAGAATTGTTATTATACAAAGTGTTAAATTTGGAGTAGACGGTTGTATTTCAAAATTAAACACGATTTTTAAAAAACAAGAATCTTTCTATACATAAATTAATTTATGGTAACATAAAACTGGAGCAAGAAAAATGCACCTTTATAGCGGACGTATGCAAAGCAACAGTTTATGAACAAGCCTGCGACGCACACTGGTTTACGGGAGGACAAAAGTAATTTTTTCGAAAGTTCGATATACTAACATTTTTAAGTATAGTGGATATTCTCAACTAGAATTTTCACTTGGATCTGTTTTTTATCAAAGAAATATGACATCAAAGTCAAGTATAGAACAAAACCCTATTTCAAGTAAAAACAATCATACAATGTTTAAGGGCGATTAAAAACATATTAGTAATTCAATTGAAAAACTTTCTACTTTGTCTGTTAATGCAACTAATTAGGTATTAAAATGCAATAATAGATTATTTGTAAAGTTTTTAATTATACTGTAGCGATCATTTAAAAATAATGTACATTTTTATCTATATCTTCAAAGTTAATTCGTCATAACCTATTGTACCACAACGACCTTCAAGGCGAAATACGGTGCAAATGATGCATTGAATCTCTAATTACATAAACAAATAGATTTCATCTGCGGTAACCTGCGACTTTGATTAAAGGAGCCACTAAACTAGTGACCTTTCATTTTCTTAGAAATCACTTACTATTTGCAATGAAGTTAATGAATCATAATGAGGGTGATTAAGCAATCGATTTTGATTTTGCTATATAAAAAGAATTGTTTATATTTTTTTGTTCATAAGTCATCAGTTCTTTGAGAAGGTGACACTGTATTTTTGAAATTATGGCAAGTTTTAGTATAACTTATCGAGAATTAGTTGACATTATTCTATCGAGTAATCGCGAGATGCATAAATGCCTTGAAAACATAAAATGTAGTTATCCAGAAGTAACATAGACAGTGATGAAAGAAATATATCATGAACTGAATAAACATTTTTTACCAAACTTTGAACGAAGGTGGCAAGCTGCGTCGCGGAACAAAAAAACTTTTTTGTCGAAGAATGCAAAATGGTGTGCTGGGATATTTAAAATTACTTCAAGTTCCACGGAAACTGTTACGAAAAATGAATTAACACCTTCAAGACGTCTCCGATGGGGGACTATTAGAAAAGTCATTTAAAGAATGTGATCGTACAAAACGACGAAAAGTTAAAAGTTTGTGTGACAAGGAGGAAATTATTACTGCAGCCCCTAATAAGATTCGAGATCAATCACCAAGTTATTCTCAGTTTAGTGCGGAAAAGGCTTTGTTTTTAATTCTGGATGCTTCTTTATCAAAGTTTCAGTATGAACTAATTAGAAAAGCAACCAAAGCAGTGGATTTGTAACATTTTCCCACCTGACTTGAAAGTGTTGAACTTAAAGAAGGAATGTTACCCTACAGATGTAGAGGTAACGGAAGTTTACGCCTGTGTGGGTTTGCAAGAATTGCTGGATCACACTACAGAAAGGATTTTAAAAACTAAGACCAAAGAAGAGCTCGCATCCATGAACGAAGAAATAACTTTAGTGTCAATATGGAGCTGTGATGGTTCATCTGGTCACAGCGAATACAAACCAACTTCCGAAGAAGAAAATGTTTGGGATGCAAGTATGTTTCTTACGTTCTGCGTCCGCTTTGCCTACATCAAAAAGAAAATAAAACTTTGGTGTACTGGAACAATACAAGACCTTCTTCGACGAGGTTTTGGAGGCCCATCCAATTTCAATACTGTAAAGAAACTGCTGAGAGCACTCAAAATAAAATTGCAAGAATAGAGTCTGAAATTACCAACCTCAACGATACCTTAGTCCACATCAGTGATAAAATCTATACAGTGAATCATGAACTAATGTTTACGATGATTGATGGAAAGATTACTCAAACAATTACCGGTACTGCATCAAACTTTATCTGTAAGGCAAAACCATCGGATATGAACCATTTAGATTTGGTGCGTAATAAACCAGAAAACACAGATGCATTCAGGGTAGGATTGTCGCCCCTGCACTCACGAATACAATTCATGGAATGGCTTCTCCACATTACCTATAATAAATCATTCGAAAGGTGGAGAACCAATGCTGAAACAAGAAATGCCAAAGGAGAGAAGAAACAAAGATTCAGAACGAGTTCTGTAAGAAACTAGAACTCAAAATCGACGTTGTCAAACAATGCATGGGTACCATAAACGACGGAAATACATCAAAACGATTTTTTAATAATCCAGACGTTACAGCAGAAATAACAGGGGTTGACAAAAACTTAATTTATCGCTTTTCAATAATTTTGCAAGCAGTAAACTCTGGTGCTGAATAGACGCTGAGAAATTTGGTGACTACCGCAATTAAACTGTCGAGTTGCACGTGAGTCTGTACAGCTGATATAATATGCCAAACACAGTCCATAAAATTCTTCTACATGGCAAAGAAGCTTGCAATGGTCTACTGTCTAGTCTTAATTTCTTTGGCCTTTTGGTCTTTGTGAAAATAAGGTAGGAAGATGTTTTTGGCAGAAGCGTTTTTCTAAGTTCCAACTTCGGTCAGATACATATTTAAAAATAAATATCCTTTTGATGGCACAATTAGCAAGTTTAAAATGCCTGCTGGTACTTGATGATTAATTATTTCCAATTTAAATACTACTACACATATCATTTATAGGTTAGATTTATTACAATTCTCATATGCATATGATCTAATTTTCTACATTTTTAGGGCACTTTATCAATTAGTATTGTGATTTACACAGACCTTTCAATAAAATTTCCACCGCCTGACCTAAAAAAAGAAACCATGTTAAAAATTCTTCTTAATTAGTGTTCCGTAATTGAAAACGTCACGCACTTTTATGAAGCATTAGAAATCCCGTATTTACAAAACTGTGAAGCCCGACCGACGTGACAGATTGCGGAGAGTTTTGTATATTATGGCACGCCACTCGCTCATTAAAGACAGGTCCTAATGCGATAGTTACCTGTGCTGAATACCTGCTACCGACTACCTTTTTATTTGTCAATCAGATATCATATTCTTGCTTGGTAATAATCTCACACTAATAACTCTTGTTACCTTTCTTGGTGTATTCATTATGTGATTTTTTTGTTTTGTTCTCAATAGAAACTACTCTTGAATCGTAATGATAGGTTTTCTACATTAAACGCATTTTTATTTCAACGGTTTATGATTTTATAAATGTATGTTAGCTGAATATGCGTTACACCATTCTTGAAATGATTGGTTATTTAGCAGTTAACGACGAAATAATAAAAAGCGGAAAAAATGCGAGGAACTTCCTTTATAATATACAGCAACATGTGCAAAATGTTCCTAATAAAATGCTCGCGGTAAACGTATACCCCATATTTTTAATTTATTAGACTTTTTCTACTCGCTAGTATGGTAACAAAAACGACGAAGCCTTTATTGACCACAATTTTTCTTGCAGACAAACCAAGAACCATCTGCTAAATAACTATAGTTCGTACGTGTTAATATGAATTCTTCAAAAAATTAACTACAAAGGAACACTGAAAGGCAGCTGGTAATCTTAGTTCATTGTAGCACGCCCTAAACATTTATCATTAGGAAAATATTTTCATATACATCAACATAATGTTTTAATTTCAAAAGATCACTACAACATCTATATACACCATCAGTTAATAGCCATCGGTCACCGCCCTACATTTTCTTTCCAACAGTGAAATATCTTGGCCGATTTGTAAAGATGAGGTGTTATTATTGATGTCTTTATTTCTTCTACCACATCAGCTTTCTGAACGACAATAACAAATTGCTACTGGAAAATGTAATGTAGCGTAAAATTAACATTAAATATTATTTATCTTATGCCTCTGTTACACGTAACAAATATATTTATGTTTGTGATCGTTTCAAATTTATGTCTCATAACAAAAAATAGTGCCTCTTTGCAGATATAAAATCTGTTTTATGAACTTAACTTTTATATTAGTTATAAATACTATCTTCATACTTCATTACAGACAACAGTTTTAATTTTAATGGACTCTTTATACTCTATTGAGAATTTCTTCTTTCAATATAATCATATTAAATAATTAATTCAAAAAACAAATCACTGAAACTGTTAATAATGTTTTAAAACCACTAATCATCAATTTATATTTTTATGTGTGATGTACTACTTTCATTCTATTGGTTGGAAACGATCAGCATTGCAAAGGTTCGATTCATTGTTAAATTGTCATCTGTGAAATAGCAAAATGCGTTCCGCCATTATATGCATTAAAATTTGAGAATATTAATTTTTCGAAAAGATTGGTAATTACAACATACATCGACTGAAGGCTTACTTGCCGCGTGCCATGTACAATATTATAATTCTAAATAAATTAACAATTAGATGAAAGTATTATATCAGATGGGTTCAAAGTCTTCTTTTACTCAATTCTTGCAACCTATGACATAAAGTACTTCCAAGGTTACAACACTGCATCTAAATCAGATAAACCAGTAGACCAATCAAATAAGTTTTAGGCCTTGGCGGAGTAAGCAAGAAAAAACTAAAAAGAGAGCGCGTCTTGAATTTCAGGCTTTTGTGGCGCGCTTATTTAGGATTGTTGAAGTGGCAGTCTTGGGCGCCAGATTTTGGCGAGGGAATTTACTCCTCCGCTTCGTCTTTGGGGCAGTCAGAGGAGGACTCACAGGTAGCTACGGTGGAGATCCGGAAATCCAGGAATCAAACAACTGAAATAATAGAACTGCAGAGGTTACAGTACGAGTATAAATACCACGCAAAATGTAACCCAAGCAATATTTATTAGAGCAAACGAAACCATATACAGGACAGAGGAGATATTTTCATGGCAGGCTGTTACACCAAATATCGAATCTACTATCACCAGGCAGGGCAGCAAGCCAAGAGGGTCGGGTTACGGTTCGGGCCAGGTGCCTCACATGGTATAGGGCAATACAGTAGGGTGGAAACGGAGCTACCCAGCGGTGACGAACCGGATTAACCGTCATCGCCGGCAATCAGGCCACAAGCTAAGATGCGAGGCGGAGGACGGAGCTATACAGCGGCGACGGACCAGATCGACCGCCAACGCCAGCAATCAAACCACAAGCTAAGAATATATGGAGCGGACAAAAAAGATAAAAGAGAGCTTCTTACCTTACGGCTTACCAGAGTACTTACTACCCACAGGATACTCACTCTCAACTGGAGCTGGCTGCTGGGCTTTTTTGGAAGATCTACAACAGTGCACACTAGCAAATACCTATAGCGGGGACGCTACAAGTGGGAGGCGGACTAGTGGAAAAATCGGCTTACGGTTTGCTTCGCTAATGATGCATAATATATTACAGTTGCATAAATTAATTATAATACAATAATTAAGGTAACGGAAATATTAAACAGAATATTCTATACATGTCGGTGGTCAGAAATTACGTTTTACAAAATAAAATACAAACTTCTACAAAATAAACATAATATCACATAAAAATTTATAAATATAAGATTATCGGCGGCACATATATAATACAAGGGATGCATACGTTTTAATAATTCTATACTAAATAAATAATAAATTGAGAAGTTTCAGATTTACATTTTACAAGGCGGCGGTTGTAACAAATGCCACACGTTTATCGATACTAACAGAGCGTGCTAACTTAAATATGCGAATTCATAATAATCAAATTAAAAGTAACTTCGCTACACTCTCTCTAAAACTAAACCTGATACAGCGAAAGTGAATATTGACAGTTTTGTAGGATATAGAATTCTTTGTAGAAGAGGTTCCATGAAATACCTTCGAATTTTTGAGCTGCAATATTTCGTGTTCTTTCTTGGTTTGACGAACTGTTAATGAGTTATCAATGAGTTCTTATTCAGCGAATTGATCAAATCAATGTGTTATGTGTACATGTACAGATAGAATTTTACAAATAGGATATAAGTGGGAGAATGTTTATAACTTTTGTGATCTGTTTTAGAGCTATTTGAAACACGGCAATCAAAGTTTTGCATATTTCTAAGTTGTTTGTGAATTTCTTTACAATAGTAATGAATTTGATAAAACAACCCGACGACCTTCTTTATAATTTAGTTGAGATGAGGAACAAATCAGTTAGCTTACATTGAGACACTAACGCTGTATTAACAAGCGCTAGTCTCTCTATGCAAACTAGCCGCTTTATCCAAGAAAGTGAGCACTAATTTACATCATGTATTTAAGTTAAGTTATTAAGTTAATTAGGCTTTCTTCTCTTTTCCTTTCTTCTTCGGTTGTTTGTTTTGTGCTATCTTTGTTAATTTGTTGCACTGTATAAGTTAGATGGATGTTTGAACTAGAAGTCTTGAAAGTTCAATTGTTATGGTGAAAGGTTCATGTTTCGGACTTCGGTGAATGCTGTGTTGGATAGTAGAAAAAATGAATTACTTACACAAGTGGAAGTACTAAAACACAAATGCTTGTTTCCAGTTTACTTCAGTTTCTATTAGTTATATTCTATTTAATCAATTAGTACCCACTACGTTGTACCAAAAGGGTTTTATTAACATTAGCATTTTGTTATTCAAACTGTTAACTAGATAGGCAGAAAGTTGCACAATTAGCCCTAATTGTGGAAAATGCTTTTCTCTAAGCTTTGATCTTTACTGTTTAGAGATTATAGATTGTAGCGTTTTGTGTTCTCCCTTTTTTCTCTGATCATTGTCAGAGTTCATTTAATGACTTTTAGATTATATCTTCAGTCCTATGCCGAAGAAATTCGTAAAATTTACTCTTTTCTTTTGTAATCAAGCTTGCATCAGATGCTCTTAGTTCCGTTTTAATACTATTTGAATTTGTTAATACCACAGTTTTACTTCGTAAGAAGTGCCTGTAGTTCTGGAGATTCTGCAGCTTGAATCATCTATAGACATGGGTACAGAACTCTGTGGAAATATTTGGTTTTGCATAGTAGGTTTTTACTTACTTCTCTTTCCACGAACCACACTGTACATATAAAAGTTTCTTTAGTGTTTGATGTCATTATTTTAACTTAGAAAATGCTTTCTAATTATGCCGCTTCATTTGAGATATTCACCGAAACAAGTAGCCTTCTTGGATTTCGTTCTCACTTTACAATGGTATTGCCAAAAAGAATCGCTCAATTTAATCATTTTAGCTGTGTTAATTCTTCAAAACCGCTTTGTGAAAAAGAACCTGTAATCCAACAAAATATGTTTTGTGGTGTATATTTAGTTAAATCATCTGTAGTAAAGACCAGAACCTTTTTTTAAGTCATAGAATGCGTTTCACATCCTTCTACTGTTATAGAATTAACAGTAGCGTTTAGTTATTTTCGAAATCACATCGTTTTTATAATTTTTATAATTTTGTATTAATTATAACAGAACACTACTCTAAGCGTATTTTGAGTTCTTTTACTTTACAGTTTATTAATAAATACATACATCAAAACCGTAAGTCAATTTTTGTAATGATGATAAACACAAAAGTGAATTTCCTTTAGAAACTTTAGTTAGAGCTAAACTGAAAATAAGCTCCATACAGTTCTTCTGATCTTCCCTGCGTTGATGTGTCTGTTGCTTTTATACGGCGTGTTCTGTGAAAGTTAAACGGGCATCCAATTAAGAATTAGGTTGCTCGTTTAACCTCACGAAACACGCTGTACATGCTATTATGCTTCTTAATGGTGTGCCTAATTTATTGAAATACGTAAAGTGATCCACAAAAGTCAGAAAGATTAGTTTTTGTTTTTGGGTGCATCATATTCTACAGACCTAGACAATAACATTTAACTTTTTTTGCTCTACAGAGAAACTTACTCTTCCGACTCCGGTTACCTTTTTATAGATCACATCACATATAAATAGAATAAATGTTGTTATTCTATTGATTAAAATTTCTTTTATGATGTTTATTTTATACTCTATACGTTTCAATTATTATTATAGTGTTCTTCAGTAGAATTTATAAATTGCATATAAATATCATAAACTTAATAAATTAACAATATAATTACCTTAAAATATAAATAATGTTAAAACTAAGATAAAATTAAAATGACATAATATATTTTTTTTATCTTCTTCACCTTGCATGGTTAGGTTTGCATGGATGCGGCGTGATTCATGAGAGCTGATGAGGAAAGCAATTTAAAAATTAGGTTTCCCTGTCATCCCTCACGAACCGCACTATCTAAGAATTCTATTTAGTGCTTGATGTCGCTTTAGATCTTCAATTTTACTCCTTTTGCTTACTTTTCTAAAGTTACTGCTTTTAACACTTGAGTAGTTTGCAGTTACCATTTCTAGAAGATACATTGCGTTAATCATTTTAACTTAATGCTTTCTAATAGCGCCTGATTTGAGATATCTGGTGACAAAATAAACTCTCGCAAGTTATTTTGACAACATCCAAATTTATTTAAGGTGCCAGAACGCCGCAAGCAAGACAAAAAGATACAAAAAAAATAATAAAACACAAAATAAATTAATTAACAATAGTAACTAGCACAATGTTTCAAATATTAAATACAAGTAATTGTACAAAGGTTCAGATATAATTCTTAAGTAAAATGAATTTATATATCAAAGCCAAATAGCAAAACGCTAATGAAATTAATAATATACAAAACAATTTATTAAAATAATAACACAATCAGTAAAGATAGCAAAAGGAAAACATTCGCAGACGGGATAACTAGATCGGCAAAGTTCGATTCTAATTAAGTGAAATCATACCAAAACACAAGAGAAAATAGCTGTGTCAATTACTTATCTTAACGAAGGGGGTTGACGAAATGTCATTTGTAAGCGCTTGCAAATAGTGATTTCTTACCACCCTGTATATATCCACAATTTTCTATTAAAAGTAAATTAAATATTTTTTGCTTACTTAATCGGCGATTACATATGAATTCACAAGTAAGTCAAAAGGGTGAAGCCCAAAGTTATAAATTTTAATAAATCAGTCAAGAACTAAATTTATATCAAATTAAATTATTATTATATTAAACAACTTGAATAATTATTGAATGAATTTTTCAAAAAAATTTGTAATGTTATTGTTTAGCAGATAAAAATTAACTTGCAGCAAAAGCTGTGTCGTTACTTTAAATGGCAGTCTTTAATGCAAAAATTCAGAATATACTAATAATTTATCAAATTTCTATTAATTAACTAATTAATGATGATAATGATAAAGAAACTAAAAGTCTAAATAGCGCGAGAATTCCAGTCTTTTCTTATTGTCAGCTCCCAGATGACACAAACAAAAAAAAAGAGTTAGAAATGACATATCATGGATGGTTCCAGGGCCTTGCTAAAGCCGCCAATTCAGTATGGTTGATCCAATTCCTAATGGAAACTCCCAAAAGAAATTAATTACAATAGAAGAAAAACGAAAAAGAAAAAAAAAAAGCCTGAAAATAAAAAGAACAACCGTAAGCGTCCAAATAACAAACATTTAGTCCAAAATAATTTGTATTAAGTGATAAAAGAAGGTCGCAGCAAAAAAATCTCACCTGAGTTGACGGGCTGCGTCCAGATGTACACGGCTCGGCGTGAAGTATTATCCGCTACATGCGAAGACACTAAATTACCAAATTTTGGTTTAAATATGATTATCCGCCTCAAATAATGCAATTAATTGTACAAAATTAATATATTTATAGAAGACCAGCTATTTATTACGCACCACGAGAACACAAGTTCTTTCTATAACCAAAGCGAAGAAAAGAATGATAAGGTTTTTAACAGACTTAAGAATATCACCTGATAAAGGTTTGTGAAAAATTAAATTTAAACAAATTTATTCTGCTAAAGCAGGACAGACTATAATGCTGCAATTCTAGACGCTAATGCTTTAGACGAAACTGAAACCGTAACCAGCTTTTTTAAGAAAAATAATTATTGTGGTATAATAATAGTTATTTTTTTAAATATTCTGTAAACTGCATGTATGCGGTGTGATTTGTGAGAATTGATAGGGAACACAATTTAAAATTAGGTTGCCTGGTCGTTTCCTCCACCACACTGTACAAGAATTTCATTTAGAGCTTGATATCACACTTTAGTAATATCTAAATACAAACTGGAATTGAAATAAAAGATTAATTCTGCTGATTCAACAAGATTATGAATACGAAAGAGTCACCTGAACTAAAATATAAATAAATAAATAAAAATGTGACGATGAGATAATTAGATTATGATTATGATTACGATTACTATAAACACATTGGAAACATTCTTACGAAATACCGAAACAACAACGAAAATAGTTTAAAGATAAAACAAAACAGGAATTTGCAGGTGGTAATCTAGTTTGTTTAAATCAACAATATTCAGTCTACCCACAAAATCGCATGAACGTGGACGATTTTCTTTCGGCGAATTTAAAATTATTTGTGTTGTAATTAAAAAGTTTGTGTTCTCGTTGTGTTAAAGTAATGTAGCTTCAATAATTCGTTTTAAAAAGCGTGTATGTTGTATACTTGAGTAAAATATTCTCGTGAACTCGTGACAACAGAAATTTAAATTCAGCATTGTACAGTATCAACATAATAATGTGACTTAATAGCAATCCACACAAAAAGTGCAGTTTTTTTAAGACAGAGAACTTCAGCCACCTTTAACTGTGGAAACAATTATCACCGTGGTCGTCACCAGGTAAGTGTGTTTGAACACAATAATGTATTAATGGCAAGTTTGTCTCTACTTTCTAAAATTATTCTCGATTATACAAGATGTCTCATGAACTAACGGCACATAAAGTCTTTTTTTAAATTTTCTGGGATTTTAAACCAAGTAGTTTTGGTATATTATTCGTTTATTGTTTGTAAAATATTGTCAGATATAACGAACCAGCTTAGTAACTAATAAACATTTGATTTTAAAAACCTTGCAGTGATAAATTTCGATTTCTACTCTTTAAAAATGATTCTTAAGGTGGCGATTTAAGACGGCCGGTAACGCTACACTGATAATACATTGTTATAGGGCAAACACGGCGTGCTATGCTCAAAGGAATCAATTGATTCCAAAGCTGTATAAATTTTTTGCGTTACCATAATAATCTAGATACTTGCCACTTGGCTGTGATCCAAATTCGTTGTAATTGATCTATGCAATTAAATAATATCGGTGTAAGAAGTTTGCTGAATTGTTGCAGGTATAATGTTAGCACGTATTTTATTTTTTACTCTCCTACCTGAAAATACCCAGCAGTGAAAAGAACTCATAGCAAAGCCTTTAAATGTTACTGTTGAGAGATGTAAATTACAAATTTAGAAAAAATACATTTTTTGCAAATGCTCTGTCTGAAAAATATAAAATTCACAAAATGCTTTGCGTCCATTTCTTATATAACGGGTTGCAAAACGTAGTCAGCACTATAAGAGATCTGTTTAGCTTTCGTATACTAGATAGCGCTGTTTTTGTATTTACGCTGAGTAGATTTTACGAAAATTAGAATGAATTGCAAACATCCGTAGGTACCCTTCCAGCAAAGTAAATTATTTTATTACACGGTCGTGTACGTAATACACTAAGGGGACAACGCATCCAGCACATCGAGAACCGGAATGCCAATTTTTGTGGTGATTCTAGAGGCCGAAAAAAGATATACATGCCTTGCCATTTTGTCGAATGCTCCGTAGTTTTTCGAGTTATGCATTTTTGAAAATATTGCATTGTGCAGCGGCGATGTAAGGGCCGTAGCGCGGTTAGTAAAGCAGTTACTTCGTAACGCGCGTAGCACAGGTTCGCTACCCCTCTTCCGTAATTTTTGTTTCTTTTAATTTTTCTTTTTTTTATTTTAACATGCTAGTTTAGAAAAAGTTAATTGTTTAAATTAATTATTTTAATTAAATTATATTTTAGGTTGTATTCCTATTGCATTCCGATTCTCGATGTGCTGGATGCGTTGTCCCCTAAGTTTAATTATATAATTGAAAAAAATTTTTAGCGATTAGGTATTATTTGTCAGATTTATCCCAAAAATAAACTAAAAGAAATCTGTCCTTGACTGCAAAAAATTTGGTAAACGCAAATACCCTATTTATTCGATTCTAAGCCGCACCTAATTTCTTGTGGGTTTTTTACGAAAAAAAATCAAAATCAAAAATAAATACCACAAGATTTATTTACAAGATTAGAAAACTATAAATGAAAGTATTTACATGAAAGAAACCTACAGCAAGCATGAATCAAGTACAATAAGAATGGCCAGGTAAAGGTAATAAATATTCGGAGTGTATTCCTTATATTTTATTGTACGCTAGTAAAACTTGACAAAAAATTACTGAAAATTAATTCATGTAAGTATTAAAAAGAGGAGTTAATTTGATAAACATTTTGAATTTCTTGAAGCACTATTTTTTATTTTAAAGCCATAATTTTCAGTGTAATTGAAAGAAGTTTCAAATTACATTGTGTAGAAAAAATGTATTGGACGTACATAGATATATATATGTACCTATACAGGGCGTAAATAAAATGGCGGAAAAAACTTCAGTACGTTATTTTACGGTAAAAAATAAACAGAAAACCTCTATACCATTTTGCTGTTAATATTATCTTGAAGAAATTATTGGATGTAAATTGCTTAGTTGATTCCGCATTCTTAATAAATACAAGAAAATATTAATGTTTAAACAGAGTTTAAACGTAGAAAATACTAATTATGTACCATTTATAGTTTTTTTGCTAGTGTATTAGTAATTTAAAATGGTAAATTCGTTGCAAGAAATGCTTTTTGAAAATATTGCAACATTACACGTTACTAACAATGGTAACCAAGATACGAGATACGCATAACTCGCGTACTCACTTCTTTAAACG
>VTPC01004783.1:0-48471 GCA_011009095.1 Ignelater luminosus
GTACATTAGCCAAACACTTAGAAAATTTGATGGTAGATACAAAGAACAAGTTCGATGTTACAAACGCAAGCACCCAGAAAAGTTCAATTATTCCAAATATCTAATAGAACACAATCATCCTATGACCACAAACAACCACATTTGTTGAACGAAAAATGAAATTCATAATTCTTGGTTGGATTTTAAGTTAACTTAGATGGTTAAGACTATGACAACTTGTTTATTTATGCCTTTGAAAATGATATTCTAATTTCCGAAAGGCGTCAGACTAATAAATTTAAGGTTATAAGTGGAATAGTGTTTTTATTATTAGAATTTTATTAGCAAGATAATATTTTCTAAAAATGGTACTAATAGATTTTTCGTAAAGTCATCGGTTTCGATTCTGTACACTATCAAAATTTAATTTATCAAGTACAAAACTGCCGGATTGTCACCGATTTGACGGGTTATTACCAAACAACATATCAATCGTTTTTTTTTTGTAAGATTAGAGACATATTGAAATTCAGGAGGTATGTGTATAGCTTAAAGAATAGGTTGTACATAAAAAAGTCTTTTTAAAGCAGAGGATATCCTACACAAAAGTTGTCTTTATTTTTCCTTCCTTGATCGACGGTTTTTCTTTTATTCAATTGCAAACTTAGGGAATTCTTGCTTTAAATTAACATTTTGAAACTATTCGTACTTTTTCTTTTTCTGTAATATTCAAAATATTGAAACAGAATGGGTGGCAAGTTCTTGGTTTGGTTGTGAATAACCGACGGGAAGCAAGAAATATTTTAAAATTTACATAAAATTTACAACCACCATCATAAAGCAGGTAATAGTTTAAGGGTAGGTAATAGTAAAGATTGCATAAATACGACTTGCAACATGAATGAGATTTTTTCTGTTACCCATAATGTAATAAAAATTAAAATGCCGACAAAATAAACTTGACTACACAACGGAAATTTTGAAAAAGCCTAAAAATGAATTCGGCAATAAAAGCTTTGCTGTTACTGTTATTTTCTCGATATTTTCTCATGGCTAATGAACCTTCTAGAATCTTATCTCTCCAATACACATATTCATTCATAAGGATTTAGTTAGAGACTAAAAAACTTAATTCACTTTCCATATTTTACCCGTGATTATCTAATTTCTAATAAACATTATACCATAAAATTATTTTTTCCTACATGTTATTACAAATCTTTATTTGTACACCTTAAATATTTCAAGGTAGCAAGCGTAAATTTCTTAGGATATAAATCCATCAAGTTCTTTGGTTATTTATCCTCGTTTTATTTGTTTATCTCAAAACTGAAATACATAAAGTTAAAGTTCACTTCTTTTTTATTCCTAAAGAAAGAGCTCTACCACTCTCCAACCTCTTAATGGTATTTTTTCAAGGTATATGCTAATATCACTTGTTTGTCCTACTGGTTACTAAATAGTCATTCATTTATCATTTTCAACTTGTAAATCTATTTTTTAGTTTAACAATAAAGAAACTGTTATTTATGTAATGTGAAATTTTCCTTTTTTTCTCATGTATCCATTAGATTAGTAAAAAACTAATGTCTCATATAAATATCTTTATTAACTTTAATTTAGTATTATTGACGTTTTATCTTAAATTAGCATTGATCGTATAAATTTATTTTGTACTTGAAAAAGAAGTTTAATAGAATCCTAAATTTAAAGATGTAACGCAGACATAGTTAAATTGAAATTAATAAAGAATTTTAAATGGGGCATGGGTTATTTACTAATCTAATTAATAGTTACATGAAGAAAGAAGAATTTCACAATGTATACATAAATACATAGTATCAGGAGCTATCAAAAATTAAAAAGAGCGGTTATTAAAAAACCATTTCGGAATTTTCATTTCTGCATTATAGTTCAGAGAATTAGAAAGTGCTAACAAGAAATAAAATAAGCCCAAAACCGCCGATAACTACCTGCTTTCACCCATTGAAAGGCAAGCACTGGCAATCGGCGTTGCCACATTTCGGACGTCAGAACGAATAGTACACATATCGGAAGTCACTAAGAGGTAGTTACGTAAAGCATAAAAAGCGACGGTGGCGCCAACGGCATATACCTGAACTAAGTGCCAAACTCAAAGGATACCCCCAATATGAAGTCACTTCCATACATTTTTTCGGATCTAGGCATTTGGTGCCCCCTAGTACCCAAATATGCTAAAAACACGGCGAAACGTACTGACTTCCGATTTCGGAAGTGACAACGTAAAAATGGAAGTCACAACGAATGTTGTGTATCTACTTCGGAAGTCAGTTGATACACTCTACTACCAATATATATATATATATATATAGAAAAAGCCTTTTCAATTTCAAATAATTTTGTAGAATATTCAACATGTACATCACTGTAATCTCTAGTCTAAAAGAGTTCTGTATATTGTTTCATATTTTATCTTTAGTAGGTATATACAAATGACAAATTACTTTTAATCAAAATTTTATATAAAATAATGTAAATTTAAATTTTTTATTTATATGTTTGCAATAAGAGCCTCATTTACACTCTTGCCCCCCTTAATTAGTTGTTACACCACTGATTGAATTAAATGGATACTAAGTAATAAATAAGAAAAATATTGAGCTAACCAAATAAAGAGAAAGCAGATAAGAGAAAAATGCTTTTATATTAATTTTCAAAAAACTACCATGTTACATGTTTAATTATTAATTTAACTTTAAAATATATAAAAAGAAGAATAGATGTGATAAACTGTCAACCCACACATTGAAGAAACAAGTCATTCCAACATTCAAAATACCATCAAGTTTGTAATCGTGAATTAAGTTGTAATTAACTACACTTATTTTCAAGAACAAAGCGTACAAATAGTTTGTGTGATATTATATTAGTATATTAGTATTAAAAGAGACTTTTTGAAATTATTTTACATGATTATTGTAATAAAGTAATTTTAGGCAATGCACATTTAGCAATAAAATATAACCTAAAACTCATTTTTACTTAACCTCTACTAATGTTTTTAATTGTCAATAATATAACAAGGTGAAACGGGTGAAATCTGTCAGATTTCCATGGCTTGCTCTACATATTTTATAATTTGAAATGGATAATACTTTGAGAATGCAGTACAGGAAACATAAGTAATGCATTCATTCCTTATGGGAATGTTATTGCCAGCTGTTTGATCTCTTGAATGTATCAAAAGTGTTGAACTCTAGCATGGAACATGTTTGGCAACCTCTACTGTATTCTCGATGTGAAACGCACAGTAGTATAAAGTAACATTAATTAATGATCGACTTTTGATGACCATATAGGGTTGCCAGGTTGTAAAAAGCAAATAACAGAAAATAAGGTGAGAAAATATAGGAGAATATAGAAGATAGTGAAAATTTTCTAACTTGTATTAATGCAAGATAGTTTAAACATTGTAAAAAGTAACAAACACAACTTTATTTCCACAATAAAAAACATAAAAACACTTATTTAAGCCTACTTAAGTAAATAAAAATTCTTTTAATATCAAACAATCAATATCACTGAATTAAGATATTGGTTAGGCAACACACACATAAACGAAAATTTAAGTCTGAAATATCTGATTTGATTAATGCAAAATGCCACCGAAGGTGGCTGGTCGTAGAAATAAGTTGTTTTTTTTTCTATTCTTTTGTTAAGGATTATAAATTACAATAGAAACAGAAAAATATAGGAGATTTACTCCTATATCCAATAGTAAATAAGAGATAGATTTTAGTTAAATATAGGAGACTCCTATTAAATATAGGAGATCTGGCAACCCTATGACCATATGACCAATAAGATGCATTTCATTTATGACATTAACATATTCCAACTTTTAAAACATGTTGCAAAAAAACTCCCTTATATTACCGTACACCTATTCTTTAAAAACAAATGTATAGTATGCCATAAGAATAAATTCTCTCATTAGTGAATAATAAGCCTCTTTAGAAAGTCGAGCTGTAATAGAATGGGTACCATGAAAATGACCATACTACTCTCATAATATCAGTAGAAATGTGTTTAATAAATTTTAAACAAACTACAAAACAAAATGGATAAATACAGATTAAAACATAATTTAAATTTCACCAGCATTATATCTAAAGGCAATTAAGACTGAATTTATCATGTAACCATTTATTTTTCCACTTATGAAGCAATTTTACTCTTAAGGCATAACTGTTATATTACACAAAAAGAAAATTGTTTTTAAGACTATTCCTTAATATTATGGTATTTTTGCTTTCTGTTTCTGTTTCTTCAAAGTTCGTTCTTTAGCTTTTTCATATAAAGGAGCAAGTTTGCCTTCTTTGGCCAAGAGTTTTAATATTTCTACAATTAATGGTAGATAATTATGTTTTCTTCTTATATTTTCAGTTTGATATTGTCTTTGCTTATTTTCTTCCTCCTCAATCAATAATTTTAGCCTGGCTAATTCTGTTTGTTGTACGTCAGTTTCCATTCCACTATCTTCGATTTGTTTTTGAAGCGCATGAATTTGCCTTTCGTATATCATTTTCTTATCAGACACTATTGCCATCAAATTAAAATGAATCTCTCCTTCACTATATCTATAGACAATTTGAATAAATTGATAATTATCATCGTTGAATTTGATAATACCTACTTTTGTATTCTTTTACTAATAATCGGTCTAACAACATCAGTCCACTCTGTATCTGCTGGTACAGACCCCAAATCGATCGGTCCTGATTTTAAACCATCCAATTCATAGAGCCTTCCATCAATCGGGATATAGCCCACAAAATGGAACACATCATCACTTTTAGAACTCATCGAGTTGTCAAACTCGAATAGAGTTTGCCGTGCGAATGAATTGTGGACAGATCTTATTACTGGTGAATTACTAATAGTGAGTCCTTTCATGTTTGCATCAAATCCTTGACAAAAATCTCGTAGTTCCATTAGGGTAGTGCCTAATTTTAGATCTGCATGTTTACAGTTCAAAAGAATGCTTAATATTGCTTGAGTAGCACAAGCATTTTCGATGACTTGTTTTGCAAAAAAAATCTTATCCAATCTGTTATCTTGAACAATAGAACCGGCACATTCATCATCTTTTGCCCATTTAAATAGAAATATAAGTCCATGTATCGGCCTAGAAGTAGTACAAATATTATAATTTCAAGCAATAATTGCACAAGTAATTTCAAAACATTTCTTAAAAAATTTAATAGAATATTCATAATACAATACTTTGAATAGTCTTACTTTAAATTTTCAAACTGTTCTCCATCTAAACTCCATAATTCTTCAACTTGAACACCTTTTACACCTAAAGTTTTATAAAATTAAATTGATAAATACTACATGTAATTTAATTTTTTTACCAAATTCTCTAATTAATTCAGAGAAAACTCCAGGATCACTTTCGATCAAGCACCAATTTCCTGCTGCTTCGGTCATCTTATTTAACTAGTTAAACAAAGAAGGTTTTACAGGTTCTACATAAATACTACAGAAATGACTCCTAAAAAATTTATTAATCCTAACCTAAAAACCGCTCACCGTATCCGACTCGCTTTGAGGTTCTAAGCATGCGTGAAAAGTGTCATGTTTGACAACATGACAAGAAAAGAAATGTTGTAAACAGCATTGGCAACCCCTAGAAGCTAATAATAAAATCTGTATCATTATTATAAAGGGCGATCAAAAAGAAAGTGAATCGAGATCGCCTTTGAAATAAATGCTCGACATAGTATAGCTAGTATACTCTGTCCACTGAATAATTAATGTTTTTCAGATTTTAGTTACTTAACCTAACTGCGAAAAAATACACTAAAATTAGGCGAGAAAAATTAGCTTGTAAGACTTTTTATGTTGTAGTTCTGATACGCGCCTTTTCATGGCATTGGTCAATTCATGCCCGGTTTCTGAAAGCTGGTGTTATGAATCATACAGTTATCGGATGCGTAACTTTATAGAACTGATAAACTTCTTAAATGTTTCTCAAAATATTGCACTGTAATTTATCGGCTTGATAACTATCAGCTTTTAAACATCAGTTTATAAGTATGGGGTTATTAAAATTTTAATTTTAGATAAAAGTTTAGTTGCTGCGTATTATTCGTGATTCTTTGCAAAGTTTGTATGAACATGAGTATTTTCTATTTCCTAAATGTCATTGTCATCACTTTTACAATTATTTCTTTTAAAATACCATAAAAAAGATTTTGTAATGGTTGCGTAACCGTTTTTCGAATAAACTGAGTTGACCCAAATAACTCTGTCGTGTAACTTGTACCATCAGATCAGAAATAAAGAGTTAAGTTCTCAAAAACGCGTTTAATATGCAACAGTAAGGCAATTTTAAAATTACTCTTTCTAAAATTTAAAAAAGTTGTCAAATTTGACATAGAACAACAACGATGCTGGCGAAGAGAAAATCGTTATTGAACTTAATTTGTGATTGTTTTTTGTTTGGTATTGGTACTTGATCTCATATTAACTGGTTTTGTCACAATGTAGTTCCTGTATACATATTAGGATAAAGGCTGATTGACATTATCCTTTTTTCTGCCTATGTTTCAGGACCAATTAACTTGAACACAAATTAAATAAAGGTCAGATATTTCACTTCGATAAATTTGTGGATTTTATTGCTCTCTCTCTCTCTCTCTCTCTCTCTCTCTCTCTCTCTCTCTCTCTTTCTCAAAGCAACTCCCAGAACTTGCTATTTTGACATGTACTGCGCAAGCAGCACAGCATGGTATGCACTTTTCATAAAACGCGCGTAAAAGAGTAGACGTGGTAAACTCCCAGAGCTGCAAATGTAAATGTGCAGAAACAACAAATTAGAACATTGGTGGAATAGAGAGTGAAATATCTGACTTTTATTTAATCTGTGACTTGCATCTATTTTTATCCTATAATACAACCTAGTTTCGAACCAAGTTTTGGCTATTTAACATGAAGTTTACAAAGGTTAATGTTCTCAAGTTCATTCACAGATTAAATAATTGTCAGATGTCTTACTCCCTATACTACCAATGTTCCCATTTTTTGTCTCTGCGCATTTATATTTCCAGCTCTGAGAGTTTACCACGCCTACTCTTTCATGCGCGTTTTATGAAAAGTGCATATCACGCTGTGCTGCTTGCGCAGTACATGTCACAATAGCAAGTTCTGAGAGTTGCTTTGAGAGAGAGAGAGAGAGAGAGAGAGAGAGAGCAATAGAATCCACAAATTTGTCGAAGTGAAGTATCTGACCTTTATTTAATCTGCGATTCATTGAACAGTGCTACCACACCAACCTACAAAGTTTTGCACGTTTTACATTTTGTTTACCTTAATCTCAATTTATATCTCAGCTTTTATAAAAAGTTTGTGTTTACAGCCAACTGCTATTCGTTTGTTTAGGTGTTGCAATGTTGAATAAAAAAGATAAGAAAATATTTCATCATCGTCAACAGTTGGTAATGTTGAAACGTTGTTTTAATGCGCAAGTCTAGGATAGAATTTAGCTTCAAAATAAGTCTGGATCTAGTTTTCAATCTACTTTTTAGCAGTTTTTAGGATGAAAAAAGGGATGGCATTTCATATTATACGGAACCGTCCTAGACGTCTAGGTTCTAATTTATAGCGAAGAAAAGGTTGAAAACAGAATAATGTAATCAGCCTTAACAGTTGGGTAGTCATAATTGATCCAGAATGCATGTTTTTGAATCAGATTTCCATAGTGACATATAACAAGACAATTTCAAATATTTCGAGTTATCGTAATTGGTCCCAAGAACGGCACCAAATGCCCGGAAGCCTGACTTGGATGTCAAAAGTTTGGACCCTCGCCGTTCCGGAACGGGTCAACAGAAAGTAATGATACTTTCCCAGTAGATAGAGTTTTCGAAGCTGTATCGAATGAGCCCAAAAAAACGGGGGGTGATGATCCCTAAAAATTTGTATGCCGACCCTTTTGCAGCAGGTTTTTTACACAAGAAAACTAGCCAAGCTGCCTATCGGCAAAGGAGCAATAATAAGGGACTAATGTATCCACAAGGAAACTTGCCTGGGTAGGTAAAAGTGGGTCATTGCAGGTAACTTGGACGAAAGCAAGGTTAATTCTTTAACTAGATTAGTTTTCTCTAAGAAATTTAAACGAAGGGAACAGATGAAGCTATGTAGCAGCAAAAGAAAGTTGAAGGTAGAAAACAAATTTTAATCTACACTTTCCGTAAGAATGTGAAATAAAAAACAGCGACAAAGCTACGAAACTGACATTAAACGCACCACAACCCTGATTACAACACTAAGGCACCTTAAGAAATTTCGCCATAGACGCCAAATACCCTAGTGCCGGCCCTGGCTTATACTGATGATTTAAATTAGATTAATCTAGTACCTACATAAAGATTAAATATCAAAAATTGTATCAAAACTTTTGGGCATCGTTAATAAGTGATATTTGAAAAATAGAAAGAGGTATAGAATATAATCTTGCACACGGGCGACTCATTTTTAACCATTTTATTAATTACTAAATTATCAATCTTTAAATTAATTTTAAAAGTAATAATTAATGTAAAAAGTTTTAATTTGGTTTTACTGTTGTTACACAACAAAAAACGTAAAGTAGAAAAGTCCTCAATAATAAAGTATGTAACCCCGCACCACAGCCTCGTTTTTTGCAAAATTTTAGAAATTTCCCCACATGTGAGCAGAAAGTCCCGTGCCTGGCAACGCTGGTTACTTGATTTTTTTTTGTTTACGTTTTTCTAGTGGAAATTACCGAAATTACTCTTGAAGATTTGGTAACATTGGTTACCAATGCAATGACAGTTATTGATGACAGTTTTGTTTAAAAACTTTTAACGACTTTAACGGTTGTCATTTCAAAAATAATTTTAACGTTTTAAAAGTGATTTCGAGTTGTGTAGTTGTGCAGTTGGGAATTAATACGCTTCAAGTACAAACCAAAGTTAAATAATTGTAGACGATTAATGTTTGTAGTGTTACGCCAACAATATTATTATTGTTTGACTTGGGTAATGTAAAATATTTAAAATTAGATATAGTTATCTATCCCAATTTAACATTCTAGCAGATAAGATTAATGCTTTACTGTTTTATTTGCAACCAATTATTATTGTTACTAGCCCTCTCATCCCTTTATAGGGCAAAGGCCTATATCTAATGCATATACATTTTAATTCCATCTTAAAGAGATGGGTGTCAAGTCTCCTTTCCCATTGTGACCGGCCTTCTAGAGAGGTGCCCTGTTAACAGAGCTATCGAATCACACATCTAAGTACTGACCAGAAATAGCACTGCTTAACTCTTTTGATTGTGTGTGAATGGGTTACCAAGCATCATTCGTTCATATTATAACTTAGTAAATGTTTTGTTCCAGTACTCTTAAGATGAATCAAATGCAGCGAAAACCACAAGAAAATGAAACCAAGATAAAACCTGACAATATTAAAAAACGAAAACCACCCATCATCAGACAAACTTTAACAAGCATGTATCGCATAGCCAAAGCAAATCCATTACTGATATACAACAAAGACAAAACCGAAGAGAAACATGATGATTTTGGTTTAAGTAATATAAAACTTCCAAAATCGGTTCTGCACCCAAATAGTACAAGTCGCTCTTTAAGCAATTTGAGTCATTTATATGCAAATACTACTGAGAATTCTATTCGTTCAGAGAATGCTGCTAAAACAGGTCTGAAACCTACATCAAAACCATCAAGTTTATCTTTTAACTTTTTACCTACTAAGGGGAACACCTTAAAATCATTCTCATCTTCTGAAGCCACAACGAAATCTACATCAAAATATGTTAAGCAGCAAATACTTTCTGACAAAAAGGCAGTTAAAAACAAACCGAATACAAATTCTTTGAATACACCAATTAATAGGCAACACTCTTTATATACTGGGAGTAACATGTCAAAAATGCCAACGAATCAACGCCGTTCTTTATCTGCTGAGCATTACGATTGCAAAAGGGGAACTTTTAAACCAAAACCTGAACAAAATACTGAAAAAAAGAAAATCAGTAGCTCATTAGATGAAATTAACAAAAAAGTAGGGTTTGCACCTATAGTTTCACCAGTTATTGAAGAAAATAGTTTTGAATTTAAATTAGCCAGTGCAAATAAGAGACGCAGTGTAAATGTAGCATTTTTAACACCTACACCTTTTCGAAGACATTGCTCATCCACACCTAGACCTGCCATTAAAGAGTTACAAGAACGATTACATCAGTGGTTACGACAGCATAAGAAACCTGTTGAAAATTATAAACACTTGAAATGTTTCGGTGTTCCTTGTAATGATGAAGAAAATAAGGAGAACGTAGAAGATCCTAAATTAAGCAGATCGACAAGTTATGAAGATTTGAAGATTATACCCGATTCAGATGAAGAAAATAAAGACACCGATGATGATAACCGGAAGGTGGCACATGAAGCTTTAAGTGATTTACACAAATTGATATGCGATGTAATTTCTTCTTTTGATTAGTGAAATATTTGGGAATAATGTTTGATTTTATAGGGTTATCCAACTGAACAATGTGAATTGTGGTTGGGAATGATCAGACAGAAATGTGAAGATATAGAAGAGGAATATAAATATTGGGAATGTCGAGCTGCTGTAGAACAAGCTAGAGGTAATATTATATCAGCAGTTGATTGTCTTCGTAGTGCTATTGTTCAAGGAGCAGAGGTATCTATTTGTTTATCTGTGAGAACTATCATATATTTCTAATTCTTTTTTTTTTTTTTGTTGAAGGTAAAAGCTGTTGATGAATCTCTAGAACAGTTACTGCAGAAATTCAGCTTGTTAAACATCAATACTGCTGGACAGGAAAAGATTGTTGCTTCCAAGAATCAACGTACTAAAATTGTACTCGATGCCCGTACCGTGTTTAAATCATCTATAATCCAATTTGCTGTGCAAGAAAGAGCATTAAAAAAGTAATTATTGATTAGATTCCTGCATTGCTTGTCTTTCTATTGCTGTTGCTTGCTTCGTACAAGAAACTTATTATTCTCTAAATACTCACCTTTCGTTTTTATTAATAATATAACTGTAAGCTTGTTCTTTGTAATCCAAATAGTAGGTTTCCATTGTGCTTTGCATATTTGTTAACTACTTTTATATTATGTGTTGGCATATTTTGTGTAACAAATTACATCTAGTGCCCTATTCTTCAATACAGTGTGGTCTAAGAAGCTTGCAACAAATTTTGAGAAATTTTTAAATTGCTATATGGAAATGAAAGTACTACTGAAAGTCAGTGCATGTCTGAAATCGAAGTTAATGTCAAGCAAAATAGCAAAAACTCATATTAGGCAAGCGGTTTACCCCATTTTCAGTTAACTAACCAATGTTGACTGACGTTGGTCAATTAGTGTATTTCCTAAGCGACTCTGCAGAAATAAACTGCTCACCTACATAGCCAGTGGCAGACATAAGTGTCCCCCCCTGCCCCTACAAGATTTTCTTTCGGGCCCTCTAAGTGTAGCTTATAGAAATATTAAATAATTAAAAGTCGAAGTATTTAGAAAAATATAACAACTACAAGTATAAATATTTCTATAATATAGAGAAATGTTAAAATCCAAGAATAAAAAAATCACAACTACAAAAATAAAGTACATAATATTTTAGTCTTGGTAAAATCATTTCTTTTTGTTTTATTAACTCAAAAATTGTCGATGATGCTATCTGTATCTAGAGCAGAAGCATGTTCATTTTCTATGCTTATCAGAGCCAAGTTAGTCATTCTTGCACTATTGTGGATCTTAGACAGTTATTAGTTACATTGGTACTTTTAAATATGCTCCTAAGGTCTCTTTGATCACATCAGCTGCAACTGTCGAAGAATTCTGTTTATTCCAAATTCCGCAACATTTAGCGAACGTTTGCCTGTATATTTTTTTAAAAGATTGTACTTGCAAAGCCTTTTCAATGTCTTTTGTTGCTACCAAGTTTAACTTGTGACTAGCACAGCAATAATGAGATGGTAATACAATAGATTCAACAGAATCTACAAATTCTACATCATTTCCATCGTTTAATATATCATCTATTTCAACAAATTCGACTTCCAAGGTACACGAATCTTCAGACGCACTCTCCAAATGTGCTGCAAATATATTTAAATTATTATATTAATTTAGATTAGTGCATTTTTGTAACTTACGTTTTACAAAGTTTGAACCATTATATATGGTTACACCAGATACTTTATTTTGAATTTTATAATTTTCAAAAAGCCTTTCCATAGCTGAAGCTAACACATCACATGTATGGCAGCCTTTTAAACGTTGCCATGCAAGAACTGCATGGTGCCTCTGAAATGTCAACGAATTTATCCAGTGGGCTGTTACGCCTATGTAATTCCTGAAAAATAAAAATTGAAATACACTACTTTAACAAATGCACTGTAATAAGTGCAATACCTTTTAGCAGCCGACCAGCAATCAGCAGTAACACTAACATACGGAACCTTCATCATTTCTTCAACAATATTTTCTTTTGTCGCATCAAGATGGGATTTTAATGTTTTGGAATACATTACTGTTCGATTTGGTCGAAGACCTGTTATTAAACTATTAAAAGAACTATCTCCCTTATTTGTGCTATCACAAATTGAAAAGGGCTGTAAACTGTTGATTACAAAATTTATAATTAATCTGTCAACAGTGCCTTGTGATGGAATTAATGTTGTATTGCCATTTTTAGAAAAATAGTCTAATTTTATCTGTTTATGTTTGTTTTGTTTCATCAAGTTCTTTAACATGAGTGGAGTGAACATTCTGTAAAAACAGAAAAAGACAAATGAGTTAATTTAAGTTGTTGACCACTCAATTAATTTGTTTACTTACCAAAACAGATTTACGTAGATTTGAGGATGCCGTGTACTGCATGAGAGTATTTTTATTTTAGAGCAATAAAGTTTGCACTTTGCTTTTAGGTTTTTTAATGATTTTTCAGCACATTTAAAAAATCTTTTCAAAGGAAGTTCAGGGTAAATAAAGATCGCTCTCTTCTTTACTGGTCATAATGAATTTATGTTAGCAAAAAAACACCAATTACACCACAACAAAAACGCACACAAATGGCAATGCACTCTTCAAAGTTTTAATTCGAAATAAATAAACTACAAACTCCCTCGTTACCTGCATTTATAATTTACCCCTCTTCTTAAGCGCCTATAACTGTTGTCAAAGCTAACACATCAACAACCCATTTCTTCTTAATCTTACTTATGGTAAAATTTAACAAGAAAATGCATCTTCAAGTCTCAAAACTAATTAAGATGTAATTTGAAATATGCGTACTTATTTATTTTGTACAACAAAGGCAACCTTCTGCACTAATCCCCCTAAGATTTTACTTGATAAGTTGCAGATGGACACTGCAAATCTATTACAAGCAAAATTGAAATTGAATTTTACACACTACCGAAGAAAAAAATTATAGAATAACTGCAGGTATATCTACCCAGAGTCCAGAATCTTTTAAAGATGGGTACCGTTATTGCAAATTTAGTGTTGTAAATTATTCTAAAGAACATTTTGTCAGTAGAGATAATTAAAGAATTTAGTTAAATGATTCATGTATACTACCTAACTACCTGCCAGGTAAATCGTTAAGCTTAAATAAATTTAGCAAGGTACAGTTTCATAAAAAATATTATTTCGAGTTACAAGTAATTGCAACATTCCATTACAATTACTCGAAAAAAGTAATTAATTACAATTGCTCATTACTAAAGAAAGTAATTCAATTACTTGTAATTGCATCGCTTCCAGTCACTGATCATGATACATCCTGTATACGTATATTCGATGTTGGGAAAGGTCAGGGAATTTTAAAATTTGGTATAGGTTTAGATTTTTATGTCCTTATTAAAAATGGCTCCCAAAAACAGAATTTTGTTAATATCTCCTTAACCGTGTTCTTTAGGCAAGAAATACCCTTAATAAAAATTGTAGAGCAGAAGATTCTCTATAACTTTCATACAGTGTGCCCCAATTTTGATGCTCACTATTGGGATCTCGGAAATTGTAAGAGATACGAAGTCTGTTAAATTAGAAAAGTTTTGGCTATTTTGAAGATCAGTTTACTTATGTTTTTGTTTTTTCAAAAAAGTTCACGGCTTACTAGATATTTGCTAAAAACGAAATTATCTTTTTTTTTTTTTTTTAAATAAAAAGCATTTGCCACTTAGTGTACCATGGCTTTAAACATATGAAAATCATTGGTTTTTGTCAGATAAATTACATTTGTTATGTAACAATTGCTAAAACAAAACAAAAGACGCTTTTAAGATAATTTACTGAGCATTCACAGATAACATCAACTAAGCATCTAATGCCCCATAAAAGTTTATTTATTTTGTTTTAGCAATTTTTGCATAACAAATGAATTTCTTTGATAAAACCCACGACTTCGTGTGTTAGATGTCGTGGCACACTATGATGAAAAATGATTTTCACTTCATAACTCAGTAAAACAAAAGAATAGCTATGTCAAACCATGTATCACTGAAAAGCATTTAAGGCGTGCAGTTCAGTAATATGGAAATCAAGTAGGCGTTACATTAGAAAAAAATTTAGATTTACGTTTTACCGCCGAAATAAAACAAAAGACAATTGCAAAAATAATTTTTTTGTTTCGGAGTAAATTCTCTAAAACGCCCTCTTTGCTGTTCTTTTCTCTTTGCTCGTTCCTGAGATATTTCACTTAAAAGGAAAAAAAGATAATTTCGTTTTTAGCAAATATCTAGTAAGCCATAAACTTTTTTGAAAAAGCAAAAGCATAAATAAACTGATCTCCAAAATAGCCAAAACTTTTCTAATTTAACCGACTTCGTATCTCTTACAATATCCGAGATCTCAATAGTGAACATCAAAATTGGGACACACTGTATATCATATCCATTTTTCTATTTAATAGTTTTGGAACTACAGCATCTCAAAGTAGACATTGAATATTATGTGCTACAAGCTTTTTTTTTATAATTAAGATATTAAGCTAGAATTTTTAGAGTCTTAGAAACAATGCAGCAAAGAAGTGTAGAAAATTTGAGACCAATATCTGTTTTAGTTAAAAAGTTATAGCCAAAGACCAAAACCTCACACTAAGTAATAGACTTTTGCAGCACGACTTTTTCTGGAGAGATTGGAGGTAAAACAAGGTTATGTTTAGCATTTATATTTCAAAAGTTGATTCAATTCGTTGTAATGTATCGTTCGTGTTAAGTTAAGTTAAGTTTGTTTTTAATAGCATATACTTTAAGATTAATTAAGTTTTATGAACTTTAATCAGTCAATCAATCGTTTTATACCTCCAGCCCCTCAATATTTGATGTCACATGCAAACTAATTAAGATATTAAATTGAAGATTTCAGAACTTCTTAGAAACACTATATAAAAGAAGAGTAGGAGATGTAGAACCATCATCTCTATTAGCCAAAATATGTATTTATGTTAATAAGTTTGTTTTTATAAATAAAGTGTCTCATTTTTTAAATGTTTTGGTCACTTTTTTGCAATTTCTAATCACTTTTTTTGTTACTTTCTTGTGATAATCTATTGTGAGCCCTGCTTTTATTTGCAATAGCATAAAACTGGCTTGATTTTTCATACTATGCACCATTTGCTTTAAAAGTCAATTTACTAGTTATTCGTATAATAATTTAATTTTTTTTACAAAGAAAACAAAAGGATCAGCAAGAGATTTCTGACAAAAAATACTTAATCACACCAGTGCGGCGTAGTACTAGAAGATCTCGATCTGGATTCACTTCAACTCCTGGTATTCAGATTTGTGCATCACTGCAAGAATTGGATAAAAAAGTCTGCGATAATTCAGATTTTCGTATCAATAATGCATTAGCAGACTCTTTCCGTTATTAATATCTTTATGTATGTGTTTTTATTCAGCGACTGCCAAAGAGTTCATACCAAATGAAAGAAATTCTTGTTTTTGATTCTTTTTCTATTTGCATCTGCAATGGCGAATTTACCTACATTTTTGCTAATTTTGTTTATTCCTAGAAAAATTGAAATCTTCAAAAGTGTAATGTCAAGAGAACTATGACAAAACATTTCATATTGAAAAATAGAAAGTTGGGACTAATATTGAAGTATTTAAGAGAGAATATTTTTAAATCAGTTCTGGAAGCAAATGGAAATTCATGTTCTCAAATTGCACAAGTACTGCCAAACTTTAACATTTCATTTTGTTTCAACATATGTATGTATAAGTGCGCCTTTTGTTATACGAAGCCTTGAATTTGGTATATTAAACGTTTATCAGAAAGTAGATACTTTTAGAAATATCGATGGTTACAAATTTTGGTCATTTCAAAAGATTTGATGTGAACTTTTTGACAGTCACTGTACATGTTATAAGAATTTAATAAAAATTTTATTACTTTTTTTTTAAATAAAAGAATTAATCATTAGCTTTAATTTATAATAAATGTGTGAATATAAAAAATTATTTACTATAATTGGACTTTATGTAAAAGTAATTAAAGTATGTTTAATGTAGTTTGTGATTTTAAATACACAGGACTTTAAAAGATTCTGTTATTGATTTAATGGTCAAGTCCATTCTTTATAAAAATTGTTGCTCGTTTCAAAACCCACAATAATTCTAATAAACTGTTACTATTTCCAAGAGTAATATAAGAAACTAGAAAAGGTGTCATTTGTGTATCAATAAGGAGCACTAGCATGATCGCCTCTGCAAATAATCCACATTCATAATAAAAAAACTTTAGTTGCATATTAATTTTTTTCTGAAATTCTTTTAATAATAACGATTCCTTTATTTGTGAGTAACTTTCTATTTATATACGGAATGCATTACCTAAAATTTACAATAAAAACTAAAAAAAAAGAATGAATAAAAATTACCTAAATTTAATACCCTTACACTTACAGGTACATATAAAACTAAAAATCTCCTACTAATACTTTTTTTTTTATTCTCCAATTTTTGTTGGCAATTCATTATATTGTGTAATTTCATTATCAAGTACATACTGTTTACAAAAATATGTTTTAGATTTTATTGGAACGATGTCATTAAGGCCAGATCTTTTATTTTTAATGAGTCTCATATTTTTGGGCCCAATCTCATATTACATATTCAAGTACGAGACAAAATCTCATATATTGAAGGAAAAAGTTCATACTTTCCACATTTTTTTAATAAACTATTGTCAGTGACAAAATTATTTGATAGAATGGTATAAATAAAGCTTACAATATGCAAAAATGAAGAAACAATTTTTAGATTGTTCCAAAGAAAAAAGTTATTATTATTAAGCAAGTTAAAATACAATATAAAAATATGAAATAAAACACTTGCTTGTATGCAAAAGATCCTATTCTTAACAAAAAAAAAAATAAACAGGTATGTAAATAATTTAAAACTTAATACTTATTAATTTAGTAATTTCAGAAATGGTGATGTTTAGATTGGTTTAAATACACACCTAAGATTATATTTTATAAAGGATTGACAAAAATGTATTTATAACAAAATTCACAACTATTTGTTATTTTTCTATAACCTTGCTGTAAACTTGTTTATTCAATGCTATTTGAAAAATAGTCCAGTCAACGAAGAGGTTATAGAGGACATGAAGTGGGGGAGAATTTTTCTCTTAAAGAATGTGTTGGGGGTAGTTAGGCAAAGATTCTAAAAGTTCAGGGGGAGGGAGGTGGAAAGCTCCCTGTTTTCGGTTTTTCGCTTACAACTCAGAAACGGTGCATTGTATGGTACAAAGTATTCCTTACAAAATAAAAGATAATCAAATTTCCTACAAGAACGTTTATATTCCTTTTCTTCCTATGTGTTATAGTTTCCGAGATATTCGCCAGCGAAAATCGATAATTTTCAAAACTTTTTTTGCCTCGCATTTCTCATCGAACTTGTCCTTGTTTTACAGAAAAGTCGTCAGACATAGAGTTGTAGAGCATTAATTTGCCTTCAGAAATATGTATATTTACTAATTTATCTTCGACAGGTCAGAAGTTACAGCAATTTGAAGTTTTGCGGATAAATTTCGTGATTTCTCAAGAAAACTACTTTCGTTACTATTGTTATTTATGTATTTAAGAAAAAATCTTACCTAGCCTTGGCAAATTTCAGTTTTTTAATACATAAATAAGGTAATAACGAAAGTATAGTTTTTTTGAGAAATCATGAAATTTATCCAAAAACTTCAAATTGCTGTAACTTCTGACCTGTCAAAGATAAATTAGTAAATATACATAGATCTGTAGGAAATATACTGCTCTACAACTTTCTGTAAAACATAAGTTCGACGAAAAATGTGAAGCAGAAAAAGTAGAGATGGGCAAAAACGGGAATTTTCAAAAAAGAAAGTTATTGTGGAGACTTTCCTGAAAGTTTCCCCAGGCTACTTGCTTGTACTAAAAACAATTTCATATTCTTAATGTACTCAAAGAGAAAAATCAAACAATACCAAATTTGCCATATTTAATATAAGCTTATCATTTCAAACGGGGCATTTTGCTTTCTTCAAGATATTTTAAGTGATTAACGATGAGAAAATTAGAACTAACACAATTATTAGATTCACATCTCTTTTATTTAATACTTAAAAGATGTATTAAAATAAAATTTTCAGGTTAAACAAGTAATAAACATATCAAACACAAAAAACAGTAACACAAAACTGAAAATCTACAAACATCATATTACAAACAATATAGTTAATTGATAAATAGTTAACAACTATGAATTTTTAAACATACTATAAAAAAATTTGTTAAAGATACCAGACATTGGAAGTAACACGTTACATGTAATTAATTACATTTTTCAGTAACGCTAGAGGTTACGCGTTACTTTATAAAGACATAGTAAAGTAACTGTAACCAATTACAAAAAGCGTGTAACGGTAACGACTTCAGGTCGTTACCTTTTGCGTTACTTGAAGAATCGATTTTCAAATTTAGTTTTGACGATGTTCAGAAAATACATGTTTTCATATTGTGTAATTCTAAGAGTTGTACGGTACAAATAAAAATTAATTTCAACCTTGAATTTTGATGGGCTCTGAAAAGTTTTTCTTTGTTTCTTTATAGAATCAAAGTAACTGACAGTAATGGTAAAGTAACTTAGTTACATATTTGCAGGAACTATAATGGTAACTAGTTACTTTTTAAAATCAAGTAACTGTTATATATTTCTACTTTGAATAAACAACACCACTTGCTAAGGTCAAGGTTTATTTATTCGTTTAATATTATAACTACACTTTCATAAATAGTGAACTAGCTTATAGTATTGGCTGTACCCGAATGAGCAATCCTCTATATCTCTTGCTGGCACGGACTCCCTGCCACTTAGGGTAGCTGCCCTTAACAGTATACTACAGCAACTAATTACATTTTTTGATACGGTAACTGTAACTAATTACTTTTTTAAAGTAACTTTCCAATGTCTGGAAGATACCCAAATGTTTATTTCTTCAAAAAATCAAGTTACTAAAAGTAGCTGAATATACAGTGTGTCTACATTTCGATACTCACTATTGGGATCTCGGAAATTGTAAGAGATACGAAATCGGTTAAATTAGAAAAGATTTGGCTATTTTGAAGATCAGTTTACTTATGCTTTTGTTTTTTCAAAAAAGTTCACGGCTTACTAGATATTTGCTAAAAACGAAATTATCTTTTTTTTTTTAAATAAAAACATTTCGCACTTAGTGTGCCATGGCTTTAAACATGAAAATAGTTGAATTTTGTCAGATAAATTACATTTGTTATGTAACAATTGCTAAAACAAAACAAAAGACGCTTTTAAGATACTTTACTGAGCATTCACAGATAGCATCAAATAAGCCGCTAATGCCCCATAAAAGCGTATTTATTTTGCTTTAGCAATTTTTGCATAACAAATGAATTTCTTTGATAAAACTCCACGACTTTGTGTGTTAGATGTCGTGGCACACTATGATGAAAAATGATTTTCACTTCATAACTCGGTAAAACAAAAGAATAGTTATGTCAAACCATGTATCACTGAAAAGCATTTAAGGCGTGCAGTTCAGTAATATGGAAATCAAGTAGACGTTCCATTAGAAAAAATTTGGATTTACGTTTCACCGCGGAAGTAAAACAAAAGACAATTGCGAAAATAATTTTTTTGTTCTGTTCTTTTTTATCTTTGCTTGTTCCTGAGATATTTCACTTTAAAAAAAATTATTTAATTTCGTTTTTAGCCAATATCTAGTAAACCGTGAACTTTTTTGAAAAAACAAAAGCATAAGTAAACTGATCTTCAAAATAGCCAAATCTTTTCTGATTTAACCGACTTCGCATCTCTTACAATTTCCGAGATCCCAATAGTGAGCATCGAAATGCGGACACACTATATAAAGATTAAACAGAAATCTAGGATATTCTAACTTGCAGCATCAATATTTTCTGGACGTTTATCGTATATGTATCGTTTAAATCTGAAACGAAAGAATTATGTAGTATGCTTTGCTTGTAGTCAATATCACTTCCACAAACCTCATCCATCTTTATTCTTTTTTCAGTCTGTTGGTTTCGATTTAGCATTATCCAAATTAAAGTTAATACACTTGTTAAGATGTTTCATCTTAGGGGTCGTCCATTAATCACGTGAGGTTTTTAAGCCCCTTTTTTATACCCCCTCCCTCCTGGTGATACGTGGTGAGATTCTAAGCTACCCCACCACCCACCTATCTAACATCACGTGTATTTCTTTTTATTAAAAAAAAACTCAAATATTTTCCGAATATTTTTAAATGAAAAATACAATTAAAAACAGCATATTAATTTAAAAAGTAGTATCCTCGGACCATGGGTTTACTTGACTATTTTCGACACTGACAAATGGAGAAGCATCTTGAAGCTCAACTGTAGGTATTTCATTTTGAAAATCGACATCATCCACATCTACTAGCGTGTCGTCGAGCGGCGGTTGTCAGCCAGCGCGGGCGAGGCGACGGCCTCAGAAAATCCCGCGCGGGTGAGGGGGAGGGGACTGCTCAGATAGAGCTAAAAATTGTTGGTTGCTTTTTAGGCACAACTCGCTCATTCAATAGCAAGGGCCTTTTTCACTATGACGCGCCCTATCGTGTCTTTATAAAACACGATTTTAAGCACACGTAACGTGTCTTAATGTGGTTATCAAATTTGACAGCGGCAAAGGGAATACGATCTCACAGATCGACCACGTCAATTGCGCGTACTTAACGTGATGTCATACGGCAGCTCACAGCAAGGCATTCTCGGGCATGGTTGCGCGAAAGTGTACACGTGATATGTAACAATAACCCCCTCCCCACATTGTGAACAATAGTGATGTTATCCAAAGCCCCCCACCCCTATTTGGACCTCACGTGATTAATGGACAACCCCTTAGTGGCACTGATTTGATATTGTTTTCAGCAGTGTTTTCAACATGCTTTTTTCCAGATGCAATGAAATATTTCCAAACATCACTTTTTATGTGGGACATTGTGATTGTTTTGGTTTACACATTACACCCAACGCACCGAATATACACGTAACCTCAAATTACTCTAAAAGTGTGAAAGTTTAAGCGGGAAATTCGAATTACAGTTTAACGGAAATTTTTAATATATCCTCAAAACTTTCTCTGAGATATTTATTTCCTTTCCGGAATGTTTCCATTTTGGAAATATTCCATTTTAGAAACTTTCCGTTTGCCCATCTCTAAAAAAGTTTTTCAAAAATTATCGACTTTCGCTGGCGAATATCTCGGACGCTATAATACATAGGAAGAAAGTGAATATAGACGTTCTTGTAGGAAATGTAATTATCTTTCATTTTGTAAGGAATACTTTACACCGTTTCCAAGTTATAAGCGAAAAACCGAAAACAGGGACCTCTCCACCCTGAAGCGGCAAGGTTAGGAGCGGAGTCTTTTACTAACTTTGCCTCCTAACTACCCTCAACACATTCTTCAAGAGAAAAATTCTCCCTCATTCCATGTCCTCTGCAACCCCTTTTGGGCATTCATTGATTGGACTAAAATAAATAAACCCATGATACAGAAAATTTTTATTTTCTCTTGACATCAACAACTAACTTCCCAACCTCACTTTCTTTGACATTGACAGCTAAGTTAATTGACAAATTAATATGGCAGAGAGTAGCAGTGCTCTATCACTCCAACCATTTTTGCCATGTTTCATCCAAATCTCCCTTCTTCTCTAAATTACCTGATGGAGTTTATAAACTTAATCCTAAAAGTAGTAATTCTTCTATTCAAATTTATAACTTTTTGTCTTTTATGAGATATAATTTTTTTACATTAAAAATTAATATTCAATCTAGTAATAATTTTTCTTTTATTAATTTTTTCTTGTTAAGTAGAACCATTGTTTATATATAACAAGGGTGGAACCTAAACTCCTCAACAAAAGTAGAAGAACACTTGAAATTTTGCGAAAAATGAGTGTTTTTCAAACACAAATATCTTCGCCAGTTTTCATCGGAACAACTTGATCCAAATGGTTTCCTAAATGTTAACGTCTCTGCTTTTGAATGCTGTCATTGAGAGTCGAAAACTCTTACGTAGAGGGCGCAAGTGTCGCTAGACCGCAAAGGTGCAAAAATGTCGAAAATTGTTTCAATTTTAAAACGCAATACCAAACAAATTAATTTTTTCTCAGTCATACAAACATCACAGTTGCAAAGTTTGAACATTTTTCTTTGATTTAGGTTAAAAAAGTTTAGAATTGCATTATTTGTAACGAAGATACACGCATTTGAAAATTTTGGCATAAAATTCAGTTATTCTCAAAACAAGTCAGTATCATTAGTGTGTTGGTGTGTTAGCCAATAGATTTTGTGAATGAATGAGCAATTTGCAACAGAAGTTCGTCAAGAGTGTGGTGGAAACAAAGTATTGAGCAATATTGACAATAAAAAACAAAAAACAAAATGTCACATACACAAACACACAAATCATCAACAGAAACTAACTTTAAAGCAGAAATCTAATCAAAATAATGAACTTAATGAATTTCTGATAGTCAAGCTGTAAAATATACGAACATGTTTTGTGTTATATGAACCAATTCAGCCCCTGGGCGACCGATGCCCTTTCCAGGTCTAGACCTACTCTCTCATGATGGACGATGAAATATCTAATATACAAGGGATTTCATTACAAAATTATTAGCTTTAGTAAACGACTGTTTGTACAGGTGAAAATAAGCAGATAAATCATTTCACGCAGCATTTTAAAATATTTTGTAATAATAATGGCCCTAATAGAAGTAATAAGTTGCAGCTAACAAGAAACACATCTGGATGTATTTTTAGTCACCATTAATCTTTTTTTTTTTTTTAAATTTTGCTGTACTGTGAGACAGCACTTGAGATCTTTTTAACTCATATTTTCTATTTTTAAAGTAAAATGCTTTCACCAAAATCTTATTTCTACAAGTTAATATATATAAACAACCTGAGATAAAAAAAAATAATTTTTCATATTTTATTAATACACTTTACATATATTAACGCTACTTAATTGATTTTTAATTCTTACAAAAGATTCTTTATAGTCACCTAAAAGTACAAGCAAATGTATGTATTTACATCTCAGCCTCTTTAAAAGCAAAGAAACCTTTTTTTCAAAAACTTCAATATTCTCATGAATGCATAATATAGAAATTGTGAATAGGTTCGATTAATATATTTCACTGTAAAAACTAATAGGTACCTTAATCTTACAATTTAAAAGGAATTATTACATATTTAAATTACTTATTGTGAACAACTAATTAAACTTATTCCAGTTTATGTTAGGTGCTACACTTCTATAGCCTTGAAAACAAATTTGCATATTCAAGTACCACGATAGGTGGTATAACCAAATGGACTCAATAACAAAGGTATATGATAATGATCATTTGGAGCTCTACAGTCAAAAACAATCTAAAAAACAAAGACATAAAATATATATGACAAGAATTTGATACCAAATAGCAAGCACTATACCTCGATAAATGGATAAAGTGTATCTTGTTTCCTGGCTTCAAAAAATCGATCTACATCATAATGTAATTTATATCTTCCAGGTGTAAAATCGCTTCGTTCTAGAAAATTGGCAAATCTTCCATCAGGATTAGTAATTCCTTCATTAATGTATGTCCAGCGACCTTCAATAAGCTTATATAAGCTAACCTGGAGTCCAGCTACAGGAACACCCTTAGAAGTATCAAGGACATGCGTAGAAATCGGTGGTTTTGTTGCAGCCATTGGACTTACAATCTGTTGGCGAAATTGCTAGCAAAAGAAATTCCATTATTTACTTTTTATAAGTTTAAATCAATACAATGAACATTGACAATATTTACATACTTGGGGATTCAAATTTAAACCGACCTTGTAGTTTCAAAGTCACTGTAGGCTTTAGTATGACCTGGCTTTCTCACTTTTAGTAGCCAGTAAGATGAGTGAGTAACAGATGCACGTCTCAGTAGCACAACGCATAATAATTAAATTTCTTTGTTATGAAAAATTGGGCAAACGGAAATTAGGAGAAGACAGTTGTTATATGTGGCAATTGGCTTCAATAAGGTGGCGAACAGCTGTTTTCTGAGATCAAGGAAGTCCAGAAGTCTCCTAATTCCCAACTTTTTCATAGCAAAGAAATTTGATTGAGACGTGCACCTGTTGCTCACTCATCTCGCTGGCTACTAAAAGTGAGAAAGCGAGGCCATAGTAAAGTGTGGAATGATGAGAGGAAGAGGTGTCCCTCCCCCTACTCTAACACTCGATTCCGCCAATCATCAGTACAGTGACTTTGAGACTAAAAGGTCGGCTTAAATTTGAATCACCCACGTAGAGCATGTTGTTTCTTCCAAAAGCAACAGTTTTACATACACTAATACCATGCAATCATTAGAATTTCAGTTCCTAGTAGGCTATGAGGAAAGAAGTCATGTCTTGGCTTGTTCCATTTTCAGTAAAATTATTATCTGTCGAACTGGAAGTTTTAGCTGTCAAATTGATTGTTTGCATTAGAAATCTCCAGGTTGTTGATGATCTGTAGGTTATGTGTTGACCTCAACTGGAATGCGTTGTGTCTAAGCTAAGCCCTACAGCAAAATCTCACAGTCTACAGGGAACTGAAATTTTAATGATCGCACGGTATAAAGGAGTTTATTGAGAAACTTAAAAACAGTATTTTTGTCTAAAGTTAAATTAAGTACATAATATTATCTGTTGTTTATGTTTATTTTTGATAAATTGACAGCACAACAAAAAAATTATATTTTGGTAAATGGTAAAACTGAAAATTTTATTTTTGTAGGTTGTTGTAATTGCAAAATGTAATTTTGCATTAGTAGTATCACAGCTACAAGAATGCATAATTACAATTAATTGTCAAACTATTAAAATCATGCAAAGTTACTGAAATTATTCTACATCATTATTTTAATACTTTTCTACTCAGCTAGAAAATCACATATTTGCTGCCTACGTAATTTTTATCACAACCATGTTATGTACTAGTTACATAATTTTTCAAGTTTAATTAGTTTATTAAATTTGATTATACTAAACACTTCTATACTCAAGATATTCATTCTTTGTAGATAGCTTCTCATTTATTTAACTGCATATTTACAAACTTTCCACCTGTTATATCACAAACAAATGTAAATATCAAAACAAAAAAACATTCATTAATTTATATAAATCAAGGGGGACGCCAAGATACAGGATTAACTTGATAATAGATGTTGCCGTCTTCGCCCTAGCACACCTAACCTCAAAATCTTAAATTGTTTACTAGATCAAGTTATAGCAAAAAGCGTCTTGTTTCAATGATGAATTTAAATCGCATTTCAATTATTTTAGTACTTATTTCAGATAGAAAACAAATGAACTTAAACATTTCTAATTATTGATTAATGTAAGTTAAATTGTCAATAGAAAGTAGTCAAAACACTAGAGTAGAAACAACAGAAAATGGGCAATACTTTAAAAGATGTACCTTAATCTAACAACTCCTGTTAGTAGCTCAATTCACATTATTCATACCAGAATGTGTCGTGGTACTTATTCCTCACTCAAAATCAGAACTAAAACAATCAAATTACTTAGCTTAACCCAGAATTATCTAGTACTATCTTTAAAAAGTGCTTATTTTGCGTTGTTTCTTCACTTCTCTTTCGACTTTCTATTGACAGTTCAATCTACATTATTTAATTAAAATTAAAAATGTTTAAATTAATTTGTTTCATATTCAAGAACAGCACTAAACCAATTGAAATGTGTTTATTTGTTTTCTTAGTTAACGCAATTTCAATTCATCACTGAAACGAGAAGTTTTGTGCTATAACTTCTGACCTAGTAGACCGATTTGAATTTTGTTTTCGGCAAAAGATTGCCAATGTATTACCTGTCTAACGATGTATCGCAAGTAATGACATGCCATTTAAGATTCCTGAGATTAGGTATGCTGAGAAGAATACAGTGACATCTATTATCAAATTAACTCGTTTATTTACATATTAATAGATGATCAGAAATTCACCCTATTGAAGTCAGTATTCATATTGAAAGACATTTGAAACCACAATAATTACAGTGACACATTGTTTTTGGTAAATAATGGTATTAAGATTATACAGAGTGGATTTTTTAAATTGAGAAAGGGGAATATCTCAAAACCAATGCATCTTTTAACATGTTCGCAGACACTACAATAATTTGGGATGCATCCAGATTCACACATTTGGAATCTTGGGAATTTCTTTTGATATTTCAGTTTTATTTAAAGTGATAATCTAAAACCAACTTTTGTACTTCAGTTTGCAATGAATCCTTGACAATTTATGTGAACTTTAACTATGTGCACTGCACTGCAAACAAGAACAACGAAAATAATACAAACATTTATTTTAGAAATCAATCTTTATATTGAGGGGGCCAGTTATCATAAAAGGAATATATACAGGGTGCTCTGGAAAGGATGCAACACTAGAAAAAGAGAAAGGATAAGATTTATTACCATGATAAATCATGAAATGAGAACACTGACCACTGTCTCATTTTTTTTGTTTTGTCCTGCTCTAAATGTGAACGACCTAAAATTCCAACTCTTATTTTTTAAGAAAAAACTTTATTGAAGTTTGTTTCATTTATGTGTCTAGTGTATGTAGTAGTAAAGTTTCCTGTATTTATAATACATACAACAGGGTGTTCCTAAATAATTGTGAAATATTTGCAGAAATAATGTGGAATGCAAATATATTTTTAAAATTTGGAAAAATTCATAGTTGGTTGGTCAAGCCTGTAGTTGATATTCTGACATCCCTGGACTTTTTCAATAAAAAGGGATTTATAGAATTGAGTATCGTCTGCATACACTTGAAGTTTCCACTATTCTCAAGACTTTTTACATTGGAAGTATAAATAATGAAAAGCAGGGGGGACCCAGAATAGACATTAGAATAAGAATTATTACATTTTATTATTAAAGATCTATCATATAAATAAGATTGAATCAAATTAGTAGCACTCTTTAAAACCATAGTATTGTAGTTTAGCACACACAAGCTTATGATGCAGGTTTCCATTTAAAAAAGAAAAGTTGGCCACAATCTGACCTTGAGAACGTTCATCAGATTACAAATGAATAACGCCATTTTGTTTCCCCCTTGAAACCAAATAACTTTTATGTAAAACATTTGTTTTAAAAATGCACTGTTCCCAAGATATTCCACTACCTCAATTTAAAAAATTCATTCTGTATACAGTGCGAATGCCACCTGTGGAATGCTTTAAATAAAAGATTCTCTGTACATCTGTGGCCAAAATCTTTGGATACATCAACCTTACTTCCCAATGGGGCATCTATTCGAATGATTTTCATTGTTTCTTTACTCCCCCTTTTCCCCGATGACGTCAACAATTTTTTTTTATAATAGCAATCCCCATTTTCTCTTACAGATTCTGATTCTCTTAAAAATTACAATATGTCAGTGGCGTAACTACAAGCTGATTTATTCCAGATAGAAAAATAGGGACCTAAAATTCTATTGCCAATAATGCCTGCACAAACATTCAATGTTTTGGAGTGCCCAATAGCGACAATTTTGTTTGTTAACCACTCCCATTATGACAAAACGTGGCTTCGTCAGAAAAGATAATCTGGTTGACAAAATCAGGATCAGCATTACATCTTTCCATCATATTATCACAAAATTGAAGCCTACAGTTAGGCTTTGTTTAGTTCTTGAACTTGCTGAGGATTTTCTTGCACTTCCAACAGAATATCTAATTCCACAATTTCTGGTACATTTACGTGTTGTCGGAGATCACAACTAACATGCCCCCTTTCAGAAAACTTTATTTCAATCTTGCTTACTGTACAGCTTGTTATGGGAGTCTGATTAGCATATGTTAAGTTGAATAATTTGCAGACTTCTTCAGTGTGTTGCCTATCTCCGTATCCCCTCGTAGGCAAAATTTCGATTTTTTGTTTTTTGGTTAGATAACGCGCCATTTTACATTGGGGTACAATTGGGTACTGTCGGCAAATTTTCAATTACAAAATTCACTGTTTTATAATATTCATCAACTGTTTATTTATCTACTTTGATGATTATTGTGTATCAATATTTTTTTGATCAACCAAGATTCCATTACAACGACTAATAACTAGATCACAACAAAAGTTATTAATAAAGCGACATTTCCAAAACAATACAATTGCCCCCCCCCCCCATATCGCGTTCTGATGCCACTGACATAATTGTATGCTTGCCATACACAGAATTTTTAAGAGATTCAGAATCTGTAAGAAAAAATGGGGGTTGCCATTAAAAAACAAACTGATGACGTCATCGTAGGTAGGGGGGGTAAAGAAAAAATAAATAGATGTCCCATAAGGTTGATGTATCCAAGGATTTTAACCTTAGATGCACAGAGAATTTTTTATTTAAAGCATTCTACAGTCAGCATTTCTACTGTATGTCGTAAATAATAAATTTAAAATTTAAGGTTATGCTATTTAAACTTTAAATTAACAACCATCAGTTCACTTTTGTTATTTCCATAGGCCAGGGATCAGCACAACTGGGCAAGTATGCCACTACTGTGTTTATCATTACAGACACCAGTTAATGATGTCATACAAATGTATTACAAAAGTCATAACCAACGATTTTACAAATTTGTGTTATGGGTAATGTTAAACTTGGTTAATGTCAACATTAACTGTTACGAGGGAAAGGGATAACTTTAACCTAACATTAACTAGATAATGTTGACATTAAAACTAAAATGAACAACCTGGATATAGACAAATTGAAATGTATAAAGCTATTGAGTCTGTTCTACCTTTGAGATATCAATGAATTTATCTGTAATTACAATGACAATTTATTTTAGGTGGTGGCAAATACATAATACTAAATTTTCTAGCAAGAATAACCCATGAACTTGCCTGCGTGCCAATCACTGCCACAAGCTAGTTGATCAAAAAAAAATTTTGAACTCCTTTTACCAGCATTGAAGTGGTTTCTAAAGAACATTTCCCATTTTAAAGCATTTAGAATTGCATGTTAATGATTTGAAGAATATTTTACACATCTTGTCAATGATTCTCAATTTTAAAACATCTTTACCAGTTGATTGCTACTAATACTAATTGTAGTTACTTTTATAGTATTTATAATGAAATAATATACAAATACTCCACTCTACTCCTTTGGAACAACCTAATTAGCTAAGGATTGCACTACAATTTGGATAACTTTTCTCATTGTTAATAATACATTCTGATTACTGGTGTAAATAACGATGGATGGAACATCCTACACAACTGATTGAAATAATTTTGTTCCTTATAGAAAATAGTCCACTAAATACATAATATTGCTGTAATACCTTTAGGCACTATTTCAACATACTTTTAGTTTCTTATCACTAATGGTTCTTAAGATTTGGAATAGCTTTACATAATTATGCATATAACACACAAAGACACTACAATCTTAATAATAATAATAATAATGCATGTAAACTCAAATCTTTCAATAATATTCTCTTTTATAAAGCTATTGCTATTAAAATAGTATACTTACATTAGCAGCACACAAATGTCCTTTAACTACTGATACTCTATTAACAAAGTTTACGTTAACACTGTTTTGCATATTTTCTCAAATGTTATAAAATAACCTGAATAAATTAAATAGCAACCCGGGTTTAAGGGTCAACCTGAAAATGTTCATATCAACATTTTGTAATACATTAACAAATATTACTCAGCATCATTTAATATTATCACTGTTTTAAGAAAACTCATTTTTTATATTCAAATGGATTATGTAATAAATTCTAGACTATTTATGATTTCAAGATAATTCTATTTGTAAAATCAAAATTAAAAAATTTATTTATTAATAGAAAAAATATCTCATTGCAAGAAGATTAAAAAGAAATATATGGAGAAAGAAACCCAATAAAATAATTAAGGTTATTACTCACTAGCAGCAATTAACTTCAAGTATTACACAATAACATCTAAAATTGGTTTTCTTCAACAAACTAAGTATTATTCCAGCATCGTTATCTAATCAAGCTTGCTGTCTCTGTAAATTATTGTTACAATGATAAAATTAATATACATAAATCAACAATTTACACAGTGAATTAATTTTTGAAGGTTAAAAATTAAAATATTAGAAATGTGATGCTACATACCCCATTATAATATAATTTGTACTCTTGAGTTGATCTGGATTTATTATTCAGGTTTATTTATTATTTGCTAGGCAGAAAACTTAAGGAGGTGAACTATACTTGCCATGCCGGACAGATAGTGATTCCAAAAAAAAAGGGAAAATTTCCTGAAATTGGCAGTGTTGCCTACAAGACAAGTGGTGCGCCCTCCTAACCTGACCAATAGAAATGCCACTTTCTAAAATCATGGCTAATCATATGTCTTTATAACTCTTATCTGCTTGGCACAGCATGTGTAGTGAACAAAAATCTACGTTTTGAATATCAAGATGCAGCTGCAAATGATATTATTACACATAAAACGTTTCAGATTAAGAAAGTTAAATTTTAAAATTGGATTAATTTATCTTTTGATTAATTTATGTAAATAGTTGCAGAGTAAATGAAAATTATTTTAAACAATTTATACAGACAAAGTACTTTATAGATTTAATTGCAAGTCAACTGCACAAATGCAAACAAAAATTCCACTTCTTTCATTCCTACAGTGCACTCAACTTGCATAAACGTAAACCGAGCTTTTAAGAATTAAGTTTTCTTATGCCAACCATCAATGGTTTGTTTTTTTGTTAGATTTGTAGTAAAGAATTAATCAAAAGTGGCAGCATTGACATTCAATTTTTCTTTGAATGTCACTTGAATCCAAGGATATTTAACTGTTTGAATAGAGTAGTGATTCTCAAACTGGGACACTGTTAACAAGAATAAAAATCGCCATTGACTTTATTTAAGTTACATACTTGCTTTAAACTCCTTAGCTTTATTAAAATTAGAATTAAAACAAAATATAAATCAATTTTAATTTTGGGACCTAAGAAGTCTAAAGCAAGAAGAATAAAAATAATTTTAAACAGTCGGCACTATATGCAGAAAAAAATACTCGATATTAAAACACATAAAAACAAAGAAAGAAAAAATAAAGAGAACTGTTGTGGTTTGTTTTCTTCAGAAAAAGTTTGAGAACCACTGGTATACAGAATTGCTCAATAACAGATATTTGTCAGCCAGATGTGGGAGCATACAAGTTTACCTAATAATGAAATTTAAAGCATTTTTGTAAAATTATTTATTAACTTAAAAATTACATACCAGAATCTTATTTATACTAGACTTATACTAAAGAGGAATGACGTCTACTAATTACCACAAAAAAAATTTAAGTTCCAAACTAAGAATTTAACTGTCTTGAAATATTAAAAAAGACAACACTAAGGTTGCAGTATAGGGGAAAGTCGTCAACCAAGAGATGGCGCTAAATTTCGTCAAAACAATGGAAGAAAGAGTGCTCATCATCTAGCTGGCTGGCTATAAATCTTCAAATTTGAAGATTTATAACATTTATTATGGTTTCTCATGATATGTTTTACTATTGTGGCAACAGCGTGATCACCCTCAAACCAATTTTTTAATTTCCAATAAAGGTCGCGACGATCGTGTTTTTCTCCTATAGGGAAATGAGCAATAATCCTGCGCACATATCATTCCAGATCTATCCAAATCTGTACTAAATTCCTTCAGTAACGAAATACATAACCATGATATTTTCTGACAAGTACTTCCACTAACAACTTCTGCTATTACAAAGTGTTTATAAAATAATATTGACCTTATCAGGACTCGAATAGATCTGAACTGAACCATAGTTAAACATCCTGGATCTGAGTGCGCAGTGTTCATTTATTTTTATTTTATTTAAAATAAATTTAGAACAACAGTTAAACATTCAAAACCCTCAAGGTTCAAAATAAATAAATGTTAACTACAACACTACTTTCATCTTCTACAGGCTAACAGATTAGATTTAAGTATGTTGGATCTCCCATTATTACTGCCAATAATTATTTTGAATGAATGTTAATAAATGTAACAGTCTATTCAAAAAGAAATTACTCTAAACATTTGCAAATACAAAGTACTTTACTTTTTTCTGAGTAGTATGTGTCATCATTTAGTATATCATGTAAGAATGCAATATAAGTCTTTGACATGGATTTGGCTTCTTTTTTGAGCTCACTGTCTATGTCAAATGTCAGCTTTCAAAAATTAATAATTTCTGAGAAAGGAGATATTTTTAACATTTTTAATTTTTAGCTCAAGGATTAGTCATAGTCATAGCGGGTGTGGTGTATTGTAGTGATACTAATATCTATCAGGGGCATTATTATTATGAGCCTCTCTCCAAGGAGAGCAAAAGAAACATTTTTTCATTATGGGTTTTTTTTAAGTACAGTCAAACTTCGATAATTGAAACCTCAATAACATAAAATCCTTGATAACTTGCACTTATTGCAAAAGACCAATGTGCTCCAAATTTGAGGTAAATGCAGGGTATCTCAGAAACTAGAAGAACTAGAAAAAAACGGATTACACGTTCTTGGTCTACTTTTTCCTGCTGAGTTCACTGATGCAATCAGAATTTAAATCTTGTTTTGTTTTTGAGTTATAGGTAAAAATTAATTTTTTTCTCAAATTTCAAGTGACTGCATCTTCGTTATTTAAAAATAAATTGTTCGGAAATCTTTTGTATATTTTGATGTCTAGAATAAAATAACTATACACTGTTCAGTATTGTAAACTGGATTATTTATCTATTAACTCGGCTTGTAAAATCTTATTGACGCTTAATGTACTTTAAGGTTATGATTTTATGACAGTTTGACCTCACGCTGTTGCCTTTTTTTTGTAAATCTGTAAATAGATTACGCTAAAAGATTATTTCACGAAAATTTCTAAAATACTTACTTATATTTATAAATCAAAGTTTTATGTTTTTATTTATAATCTTTGGCATTCTTCTTAATTGGCATTAATAGATGCAAAATATAAAAAAAAATTGATTTTTTTTTTAACAAAGCAAAACTAATCGGTACTAAAACGTTTATGCAAAATTTTTCATCGCGTAACGGCGCCAAATACAGACGCAGGTGCGGCAATTTTCAAGAAAAAAGGAAGCAACACTTCCAAAAATGAAAGCATGGCCTGTTACGACCCAGAAACGTCGTGAACGTTGTATACTCTGAATGTTTGTTATTAACGTTTAAATTGTATCAGGAAAGATAAAAAATTACATTTACAATTTACGTGAACATATCTGTGCTCAAACAGATTTCAAATTCATAAAAAATGTTAAAGATCCCATAGAAACAAACACAGAATGCAGTCGTTACCTACTGTTTACTGGTTGGCATGGTGAATTGTATAAGAAAGTTTTCCTGCATGGTTCTGTCATGGCAGCATGTGGGAAATGGAAAAATCAGCCTACTATACCATATAAAACAGCTAATATTTTTATTGTTGTATTAAATTATTATTGGTCGAAGAAAAAACATAGTATGCAACTCGTAGCAATTAGTGCAGATTATACACCATTTTAAATACACCTGTATAAATATAAAAATTGTTTGGAAGCTTATTACCATGGCGATGACATCGTGTGCAATATTATGGATTATCAAAATCTAAATAGATATTTGGAAATCTGAACAAATATGCAAATATGGAGTGCCCCAATGCTCCATGCTCGGAGGATAGTGTCTTTATATGCAAGAACATCAAAAATTGTTACTAGAAAAAGTTGTACGGGACAATTGTCTGCATTTTCTGAAATTATTGCAGACCACACGGCGTGTTCGAATATAAAAGCGCGGCACATAAAGCTCAAAGTTTCCTTCAATAGAACACCATGTATATTTTGTCATCTCCTTATTCCTTGACTAATACTACTTACAACGATATAGCTTTATGGAGGTCTGGTGTTATTAAATTTTGTAAAACATCGTCAAATATAGCAAGCCACTCGGGTATCAACATTTAGTTTTAGAAAGGTTGCAGTAATAAACTTCAATCTGTAATCTTAGAAACGATTATTAAAATCTTAACTGCATCATCTCTTTTATACAGGGTGATTGAGAAACGAGAAACATAATTCTATTCAATTTTTTTTTAAATGGGACATGCTGTATATTTTAATATTCTGTTGGTCCAGTTTTTGGCGTTATTCAATTATTTGTGTAAAATGCTACCAGACGTCTCAACCAGCACTGGTATAATTAAGAAGTTTTGTAAATTCACATCTCTAGTAAAATAAAATTAAATATTTTGTCTCTAGAAATGCTCACTGAGATTTTAACTCTAAACCTTGTTCCTACATGATGATTGAGAAGTATAAATTCTAATTTTTCTGATTTCTTAACTGAAACCCCTGTATAACTTAGTATTTTTTTTATTTTCTAATAATTGCTGATCACAGTAGTATAGGGCAGCTGTCGGCAACCGGGGGTTCGCGGACCACTTGTGGTCCATGAGGTAACTTTAATGGTCCACAAAGAAATTCAGATATCAAATCATACTCAATGTTCCTATTAATGCGTACCTTTAAAAATTACGAATTTAGTGGTCTGCAATATCTAAAAGGTTGCCGACCGCTAATATAGGGTATACATCTGTCGGCCTTGGCATTATTCAATTGTTTGTTGTGAAATGCAATCATATTTCTCAATCAGCCCTGGTATAATTAAGGAATCTTTCGTTTTTCGTACTTTTGAAAAGATAAATTTGAGTCTTTGACAATTGAAGGGGTCATTGTTAAAAGGAGTATGTGCAAAATTTCAAATTGCTGTAAAATATTTGTAAATTCTTTTCTTTTTTTAACAGAGAGCGGTAAAATCAATTTGTAGAAAAGTCAGGAGAAAACTGTCATCACTAAAGTCATAAAGAATTTCCTTTTCTTTTTGTTAGGCAGTTTTTTTTAACTTTACCAACAATTTGATTTTTGTTACATATCCCCTTTTAACAATGACTGCTTCAATTACAGATGCTACGATTTTAACAATTTACCTTGTTGATGCAGGGCGACTGAAAAAGCAGATACAGGAGAATTGAGATTTGAGCTTCCCTGTTGCCTTGTAGGATAAAAGTATATAGCTACAATTCCAGTAGGCATTCCGGAAGGCTTAAAAATCAGTTTAGTTCGGTTTATTAAAGATGTGAATTTGCAAAACTCCTTATTATACCAGGTCCATTTGAGAAGTCTGTCAGTATTGCCAGTACAATACATCCCTAAGTTATCTGAACTATAGAACATTTTTCATATAAGGTGTTTTAGCTTAATAAGGCTGTCACTTAAAGTTCGTTTAAATTTAAAACTAAAAAATATTTATAAATAAAACTTTCCATATAATTATGCATACATAAATGGTATACATACGCAATCATCAAGTCATAAAACGTTTAGTTTTATATTTAGAAAAAATATAATGCATCAAAACCAACATTTTGTCCAGTAAGTGGCCATTCTGCACTAGAAGTTCCCAGCAGCCAGCTTTTAAATAAACAAAGCTAGAAACATCGTGTAAATATAATGATTACATGATTTCTTTGAAACCTTATTTCTATAACATGTTTAGCAAATCAAATCTTTATTAGCGATATCTCCACAGTAAACCAAAAAATTTAATACATTTTAAATAGTACTGCGAAAGGAATTTATTACACCCTGTTTTTCGGATCATTTTCTTGCGTACCACTAATTAAACCTTCTTGGCACTTTGTACATTTAATTTTTGTGTTTACCAACATCAGATTCTTGCTTCCGCTTGATTTCCTCTTTCATATATTTCTTAGTTTTTGAATTTGTCATATGAACATATCAAGTTTCTACTATTCGATTTATTTTGAAAAAAAAAGTTGTCAAATAAATGACGGAAAGATTAATAAATGTAGATAATGAATACACAAAATTCAATTATGAAAAGATCGAACAATAATCATACAAAAATTTCAGTACCTAGTGCTTGATAGTGGGAGGCCACGAATGGGTGACTAAACGAATCTGTAGACACCAACACCCGGTCTCCCTTATTTTCTATATTTGTTCAATTAAAATCAATGATTTGTTCACCTCAAAATGTAACACCTGTTATGCATAATTCACGCAAGTTAATGCCACAGCTAAAGCTAAAGAATTTGACATTTGCAATTTCGTAAAAGTGAGGTTATGCACGTGGTGCTTTCATTGAGCTAAATGTTTTTAAGAAAGATATAAAGAAAAATTGCAAAAATAGTGTAATGAGTGTTACATTTCATATATTAGGTAGTTTGCTTTATATTTTTTGAACTTTAAAGTTAGTTTTATTACTCTTAAGTTAAGTAAACAAAATGCCAAACGTGCAAAACCTTGTAGGTTGGTGTGGTAACACTGTTCAATGAAGTTGGGAAAACTAACCTTGGTAAACTTCATGTTAAATGGCCAAAACTTGGTTCAAAACTAGGTTGTATTCTAGGATAAAAATAGATTCAACTTTGATCCTAAAAAATAAGTAGAAAAAACGATAATGCCAATCAGCCTTTATGCATATATAATTTTGATTTCAAACAGTTTAATTGTCTAGTTTAGTTTGAAAATGTGTGTAACTTTAGTATTGAGTATTACTATTTTTATTCTGATTATAGGCCATGGCTCTGACAAAGAAAAATACGTGTATGGAAAGATCATTTAGAAAACGAAAGGCACAGAGATAAAAGAAGAGGCATTGCAGGAAAAGATTTGGAAGAACGACGTCGCAAGATACAAGAGCGAGTGCAGAAGCATAGGCAAAACATAAAGCAAGTAAACCTGTCTTCTCCACCAGGTAACCAAGTTTCTCTGATAGGATTCTATAAATGTCCAGTCATTTGCCAAAGCAATTAATAGAGCAAAGAAGATTTTGCCTGATGGCCCAAGTAAAAAAGGTTGTTGTTAAAAAACTTGCAATTGAAATAGGCTTGAATTAAGAAAAAGATAGGGAAAAGGGGCCAACAGCTTCATCTGAAGATCAAAAACGTCGTATTCAAGCGTTTTATAACAGTGACTCCATAAGCAGACAGGCTCTTAGCAAAATGGATATCAAATCAGTTAAATGTGAAGAAACAGGCAACAGAATTCATTTCCAAAAGAGACATATGGTAATGACAGGGAAAGAAGCCTTTAAAGGGTTCAAAGTTAGTAACCCTGATGTAAGTGTAAAGAAATCTTCATTTTTTTTTTACACCCAAAACACATTCTTCCTATTTTTGAAATGCCTCATAATGTTTGTATGTGCAAATATCACGCTAACATCAATTATATATTGGAGGGCATTTCAAAGACTCATCCTTCATTTTGAAGAAATCACAAAGAATTATTAGAAAAAGTATCTTCTGGCATTTTAAATGAAAAATGCATGAGTGGAAACTGTTCCGAATGTTCAAATATAAATTGTTGATTCAAACTTTGATATGAAACAAATTGTGTCTTGGAAACACTGGACTGATGTAAATGGTGCAATACAACTGATTATTGTTAAGGATAAAGCAGAAAAAGCAATAAAGGACTTAAATTGTAAGATTACACATTTTAAGTGCCATTGTTTTGTAAAGAAAATATGAAAACAGTACTTTGAAATTAATATATCTTCGTTGAAAGAGAAAAGTTCTGAGAAATTTGCTGTTGTACTTCGCTGAAAACTATGTCATCACTCAGCAAGATGAGATACAAGCTGCTCATCGGAGTCATCAAGAAGTTGCTACGTTTACTTGTTGCATGTGGGTGGCAAACTGTGTTCAGGAATTTTTCAAGGGATATCAAGAGCAACTTTCCTCATTTTCGACGCCTGGTGATATCTTCAGTGACAATTGTACTGGCCAATTTAAAAGTAGATACACCATTTCAAACCTTTGCAAAATGACAAGACAAGTATGCAAACTATATAGATTATACAAGTAAAACAACTCTTAAAAAACTCGTAAACAAACCAGCATATAGATATTGACAGGTAGACCAACTCTTCAAAAATCCTTTGTTCTTTTCCAACGCCGGCCGGTGACCTTGAACTAAGAGCTGGCTGGTAGTACCTATATTTCGAACTGGTGGCGCTGCGCTTGTATCAGTGGCGTGCGTAGATTTATTTATGGACATTATGAATTACTAGAAAGGCTACCATTGCATTTTCTGTTATTAAATTTCATTTTACCAAATTTATCACAATACATTTTAGATACATTATTGTTCTTGTACACAAATATCTATCTTCAATGATTACATTTAAATAAATCAATAAATAAATTGGTTGTTTTCATATTGTAAAAAAATTATTTTGCTACATATGTTTCATATTTATACATGTATTATGTACAACTATTGTTTTTTTATTGACAACTAGCTGACCCGGCAGACTTCGTACTGCCTCAATCGATGAATAAAAAAGCTAAGCTTTTGTATAAAATAAATTTATAACAAACAAAAGGAATCCGTAATAATAAAAAAAATGCTCGGTATGAATGAGGTTTATTATTATTTTCAATTAATTACACATGATTTAAAATTAAAATTCTTTAAACTATTCTTTCAATTTGATTTCTGAACGACAGGGCCAACATCAAATGTTTTTTTTTTTTTTTATTTAATTCCCAACATTTTCATATTTACTCACCTTTCAAACCTTCCCTGGACTTCCACAAATAATTCAAGACCAAAATTAGCCAAATCGGTCCAGCCGTTCTCGAGTTTTAGCGAGACTAACGAACAGCAATTCATTTTTATATATATAGATTACATTAATATTATTTCTCTTGTTTTACAAAATTTAAATAAAATAAGACAAAATTATGATACAACTGCTAACTATAATAATTAACTTATTATTGTACAAGTTGAAAATATTTTGTTTCTAAACTAATTACTAAATAATCCAGTTTCATGTATCGGGGAATTAACACATGAATTAAATTGTAAAAAAGAACTTTTATTAACACCAGTAAATTGTATTACAAAATTGACATTTTATATTGTTTTCAAGTCACCACTTGATCAATAAAAATCACCTCAGTCGTTTTCTTACTGCCAATCCCACAACACCACATCCAGGAATGACTTATGTTGAATTTGAATTTGTAGTTTTTATATCCATTGACATAATTAATTAACTTGTTATGATTTGAAATGGCTTACTTTCCCATAAACCACATTATATATGAATTTCTGATACTTTGTTAGAGCCGTTGGAGCTAATTTAGATTCTGTTTTGTCTTGACAGATTTGTTCTCTGTGAAAGTTCAGTTTAAAAATCAAAATCATATCAATAGTGCTATTGTTGGAAATATTCTAGCAGTAGTTGATTAGCAATCTGCAGCTGTTTCCTCAATGACCAAACTTGAACTTTGCACCAACAATACATCTAAGTTATTTTGGTACACATCATAGACTCCGCTAAAACATGCCTATTCTTCACATCTACAATATTTATGATATCAATGCATCATTATAGTTAATCGGAAGTAACAAAACTTTTGTTCCTTACCTTTGTTTATTATTGGGAAATCAAAAAAAAATGTACATTAAACGTTTCGTTATTTGTACGACACGCTTTCACCATATAAATGCTCCTCAAAGACATTTGTAAAAATTCACCAGCGCTAAATTAACATTAATGAATGAAAACTATGAAAACGTGTACGACACTGGTCTAACCTCAATTACTATATGCTGGTAAACTCGCACTGCGTTTGACCGTCGTGACATCTGTTATACAAACGCGTACTACCAGCCAGCTCGGGTGTTTGTTTCCGAGCTAGTTTCCCGCGTTTTGTAAGAGTTGGTCTACTTGTCAATATCTATACGCTGAACAAACCAGCAGGGTTGGAGGGTGGTTCGCGTTTTTATAATAGATGTTACGACGGTCGAACGCCGAGCCAGCGGCCGAGCGTGATTAGATCAGTGTCGTACACGTGGAAGTACATTATACCTGCAGCATATTGATACCTGAGTTACTTTTATAAATAACTCAATCAAAAGGGATATTCAAAAAATTGTGTAATCGAGTAATGGTTAAAATAAAGCATAGTACACTTGTCAGCATATGGTATAACAAATTGATGACACCATTTCAAATCACAAGTCAACAGATATAAAAACTACAAATTAAAATTCAGCATAAGTCGGTCATTCCTTGATTATTTAGCAATTAGTTTAGAAACAAAATATTTTCAACCTGTACAATGTAAGTTTGTATCAAATGTAATACAGCATGTAATTTTGTCTTTGAAAAACAAGATAAATAATACTAAAAACAATAATTGTACATAATACATGTAGCTATATACAAGAAAAATTTGTAACAAAATACATTTTTTTATAAATTACTAAGTAATAAATATAAAAGCACAACCAATTTATTTATTGATTTATTTAAATGTAACCATTGAAGATAGATATTTGAGTACAAGAACAATAATGTATCTAAAATTATTGTGATAAATTTGATTTCTTTGGATATTTGTGCATGATTTACATCCTCTTCTTTAATTTAATACAATGCCATTATAAATTTGGTAAATTGAGATTTAATAACAGAAAATGCAATGGTAGCCTTTCTAGTAATTCATAAAGTCCATAAATAAATCTACAGATGCCACTGAAACTGGCGTAGCGACATCTGTTCGAAATATCGGTATTACCCTCCAACTCCTACTTCAAGGTCATCAGTCGGCATTTGAAAAGAACAAAGGATTTTTAAAGAGTTGGTCTACTTAATAATCCCTATATGCTGAAGTATGCACTGGATAGAATAGAACTTTTTGCTAGTAATCATGGCAAGGGAGCAGTGGTTGGTGTTGGTGCAACTGTAAAATGCCATGTATGAATGGCAGTAAAAGGTAGGAAAGTGCATGTAGCAAATGCAAAAGATTTCCAAGCCCATCTCGAAAAAAAAGTGGAAGGAATTACTAGTTTTTATATCGATGCAACCTCTGCTTCTGAGAGAGAATTTGAGCTTAACAACTACTGGAAAAGTGTTTAAGTAATTCTAATATTCAAAAGAGCCACCACTTTATTTATGATTCTACCCACATTCTGGTTGCAAACACCTCTGTTAATGTCAAAAGTACCAGTTTTTAAGGAGTTCACAAAAAAGAGAAATGAACATCAAAGTAAAAGTGATAAAGATCTTGATATGTGCGCCAGGAGACGTTTGAATTATGGAGATGTTAATTCAGACACATCAAATGAGACTCAAGAATGTGAGAATTCAATCAATCTGGCAAAACCTACACTCAACTATGAAGACATACATTCTGGTATGTATGTTCTTGTGCTAGTTCCCAGTGAACAACCGAAAGCACACCGAGCTACAGAAAGGAAGGTATACCGCTACGCTACTATGGCACAAAGTTCTGTTGATGAAGATGGATTTTTGTCTGTGATGTTCTTAAAATTGCAGGAATTAAAAAAAAAGACTTTTACTGCTAATGATGGGGACATCAAAGATGTACAAGCAGTTTTGACAATTTTGTACGAGTTCAACTCAAGGGTTGATGTTGGAAAAAAATAGGTAAATATCATAATTACTATATACATTTTTATTTTTGTAATATGTACACATTTTATTTATATTGATATAATTTTTTTTTTAATTTTATTGTATTAATAGCACTGATTTATAATTCACACTTGAACTGTGTAACACCCGTTACCAACTTGTAACACCCATTACTAAATGTAATTTTTTTTATTATCATTAATATTAAGTTTTAATAAAATATTTGGTGCAGACCTTGAGTGTAATGATCTTTGTTGACCAAAGTGTTTTTTCTTACTATTGATAAATGTAATTTGCAGAGTTTTGTGACAATTCAACTGAACCTCAATCACCATGTCCAAATGAAGTAACACCCATTACAGCTGAATTTTAGCTAGCAGAGGTTGTATGTAAGAAAATTAATGTTTTTAATGGTTTACAGCCAGGCGCATAAATTATTTAGTTTTTTCGTAATAAGTTTTGCTTTGATTATACATATTATATAAATGTGTCTGGCTGTAACACCATTACCATGGATTGCCTGACTAGTTTTTGTCGATAGTTGAACATTAACATTAAATTTTATATGCTTCTTTTCCCTTTACTTTATAGGGTAAACGCACCAATGCTCCGCCACCTAAACAATATTTGAAGTTCAAACTCCTTTAAATTTAAAACTAAATATTTATCAATGAAACTTTCTGTATAGTTATGCATACATAAATGGTATACATACTCAACCTTCAAGTCATAAGACGTTTAGTTTTATATTAGAAAATAAATAATTTATCAAAACCAGCACTGTGTCCCCGTAACTGGGCACTCTGCAATGGAAATTGACCCTCAAGGTCCCAGCAGTCAGCTTTTAAATAAACAAAGCTATAAACATCGTATAAACGTGATGAATGATTATTTATTAAATAATTACATACGAGTTCTTGGAAGCTTTATTTGGATCACATGTTTGTCAAATAAAATCTTTATTAGCGATATCTTTATAAACTATTCATTAAAACACATTTTTTTAAATTTAAATACATGCAACTACAAAATGAATTTAATTAAGGGTTAATTTTTTTTGCACTTTTTAGTTTCTTGTCGTCAGTTTTCCACTTTCGCACAATTTCTAATTTCTCTTCTTTTTCTTTTTCAATTTTTAATCTTGTAAGTTTTCTTACTAAAACAGCATTTTTATTGTTTTGCTTCTTCCTTTTTTATCTCGAATGCTCGCCATTCTTTTGAAGGTATACCTCCTATTCTGTTTATGGATAGATTTGACGTAGATGTCTTCTTTATAGGAGATGTGTTTAGATGATCCATTAAAATAGGAGAGATAGTATTAGTAGATTTTATTAAAACATGGTCTATATCTTCCATATTTCCATCTGAATTTTCTTGTACTGGGACAACCAAATTATTCACGTACTCATTGTCCTCGGCCTCGTCCTTGAGTGTAATAGATGAGGAGAGTTCATCAACAGTACTATTATTATAAGAATTAATTGTAAGTATCGACTCATTTAGCATTAATTTTTGTTTTTCAATAACACTTAGTACAGTATTAACATCTACTCCACAATTTTCTAAATCTTGTCTTATATCTCTTATGATCTTAGTAGCAGTATCAAAATCACTTGATTGGGATTCTTCAGGACAAATTTTTGACACAGAAGCAACTTGAACTTTATTTGATACATTCTCCAACGTGCTTTGGACGCGTTTTGTATCGTCCACATTATCGGAACAAAAAGGATACAATCCACACTTCTGAAACCCATTTTTGATACTTTCAGCTAAGTTCTTGTTTCTCAGCACTTCATTTAATAGCAGACAAAATGAAGATTTTCTTAAAACGGTGTTAACGTTTTCGGGCTTTGCTTGCCATTTGCGAACTGTATTTGTCCACTCAGACTTAAGTGGCTTAAAAACACTCACATCTGCCGGTTGCATGTTAGGAGGCAGAGCGTATAAAATTATTTGATTTTCCAAACAGTATTGGCTGAGTTTCATTGTAAGATGACTCTTATGTCCATTGACTAATACAAGAACAGGTTTTTTTATTTTCTTCTGCAATAACCAATTATCTAACCCTTTTACCACATAATCAAAGAATATGTCTGATTTCATCCATCCACTGTCTGATTTTCCAAGAAACCAATCCTTTGGCATACTAAGTACAACATCTCTTGGCAGCCGTACATAAGGAAATACTACACAGGGAGGCAAAATTTCTCCACTTGCAGAGAAAAACAACAGTACGGTAATTGCTTCCTTTTCCTTTCCTTTTTGTATTTGATACACATTTTTATATCCTTGTGGTGCAATGACTTTTCCTGTATTGGGACAAAAACCAAAACTGGTCTCATCACCGCTCAGAATGCGTATAGGATCATCAAGAATATCTTTGACTCCTTGTTGTTTTAAATACTCGCAAAGAGTTGAAAACCACTTCTGAATACTTTCTCTAGTGATTACAGCACGTCCCTGTGAAATACTTTCTGCAATTGGATGTGCCAATTGAGGATTTCTTTTAAGAAATAAACTATACCATTTACGTCCCGGCCGTCCATTTTTAAAAGGATTTTTTCTTCCGTCTTCTTTGATAATAGTATGTACTGTATTTAACAGATCATCTTTTTTTAATGGAAATCCACACTTTGCCATATTAATAATCCAATCAACAAGTTTCTTTTCTTCTTCGATAGATAAAATAGTATCAGGACCCTTTCTTGTAGGTTTTTCAGGTACTCGCCCATGTAAACGGTCTTGAAGGGTTCTTCTAGGAACACCATATCTTCTACTAGCCTCTCTTATTTTCATGCCGTTCCTGATAGATGCTAATGCTTCCACAACTTGGGCATATTGGTATTGACGAATTGGTTGCTTGGGCGTGTTGACTTCCTAAAATTAAATTTATTTTGAAGAGAATAGTAACCATCAAATAAATGATGGAAAGATTAATAAGTGTGGATGCTAATAAATGAAATTAAATTAAAAGGTTGAGCAATAATCATGTAATAATAAGTATTCTCAAATACCTAGTGCTCAACAGTGGGAGGTAGCAAGATGTTAAAAATGCGCAAATCTTGCCTAGAATGCAACCATTTCTCTTTAATGAAAACGCACTCAGTGGCAATCGTAGTAAACACAATCACGTACTGGAAGTAATTAAAAGCTAATAATTGACATATAACTTTTATTTACTGGAATGAATGTAACATAATACTTAGAAGGAACAGAACTAAAATCTCAGTTATTTATGGTATGATAATTTATTTATAAAACAATAATTCATTAAGCGGCAGGTTACTAGAACCAGACGCATTTAAGTGCGTTTACCCTACTTCTTAATAATTTTCACTTTACTACTACTAAAACGATAAATAAGTGAATCAACAGATCAAATCACTCATAACAAGTAATCATTAAAACTTCAGTCCCCAGGAGGCTATGAAAAAAAAATCATGTCATCGTACAACCACAGATATGATGTTCCTATTCCAGTACTAGCGGTTTGTTTAGCTTCTGCATAAGTAGGACGGTGAGGGGCATGTACTTGTGAAATGATTGGAGAATGCTATTCGTGAATTGCAATTATACACAACAGCTTGGCATAATATTTAAATTAGAATTCATAGGTTAACTCACCACGTTCAACTAAAAACATTGTATTTGTTGTTACTATTTGTAATTTTGAAGTTGTAACAGATCGTAGGTAATGCTTTTACTAATCAACTGCTTTTTGTTTATCTGCATTTTAAGCTTGTTTTAATAAAGAGAACTAATTTGATATACTTATTAGGTATTCTAGGAAAGTTTAAGGCAAAGACTGTAAACTAAACCATAAAAATAGATCATTTTGGTATATTCCATGTTCACAAACAGTTTGTGTACTGGAAAAAACTCATTTCTGAAAATTTGTCAGGTATCACTTTTTTGCATCTTTAAATTCAATTTATGCTGTTGCACCATGGCCTGCTCTGAATTCTATAATAAAAAAAAAAAGGTAGATGCATGCAAAATCTGTAGATAATAGTGTGCTTTGAAAGGTAAGTCATTCTATAAATTTCAAGTATCGAGCTGGCACAAAGATAGCAGCTAATTCTGAGAAATGTATGAAAAACTGTTTTCCCTTTAAGATTGAAAAAAACAGAGATTATATTTGTACAACACCAATATCGCTACTCTAAATTCAAATTAAAATAAATAGCAATGAATTTGGAATAATTATCATTGAGGATAAACTCGCAACTGATCTTTAAAACTTGTTTAAAATTACATTTGAAACTACTGTCAAAGCAATCCATTTTTAGAAATTTCTCGATTTCCAACATAAATTGTTATAATTTATGAAACAATGAAAATAAAATCATTTACATTAATTTAATCCTCATTTTCTGGCACAACATTATTTATGGACCTTGAGTAGGTTCGAGTTCCTATACAGGATGTTGCAGTTTGAATCTTGATAATTATGCAATTAGGTAGATAGAACATCAAAAAATAAGAGCACTTATATCAAAAACGGCTTAATTTTTAAAGTTCAAAAATTAAACATATTTATTTCTTTTTAAAGCAGCTGAAGGATGTCAAGAGAGCAAAATCCAAAAAAATCAGGCAGTCATGTCAAAGGCCAATATCACTCTCTTACATGGCTACAGTCCTTCATTACAAACTGAAATCATCAATTTCAAACCGTGCATTGATTTGGTGTGAAACAACCCAGGTACTACTAATTTATAATTTTACTAGATTTTGTTTAATTTTAGAATTGCATATATTCTAAGGTGTATATTAGCATTTAGCACCTTATTTATAATATCACCTAAAGATTCTATTGTAAAAGCTAATCGCTTAGAAAGCGGAAAAACTGTAATACGTTTTTATATTGTAGAATTCAAAGTAGAGCTTGACATGATATTTTTGTAACAGTGTACTTTGAAGTTTCACCAAATAGCTATTTATAAGTTAGAGATCTGTCATTTGTGTCTTCATAAACATGAATTGTCAACATATGCGGTGATTTTTGGCTTTTAGGTTGTAAACCCTAATTCGTTGTCATCTTTGTCATACACTCTTAAAATGTGATAGAATCAAAGCCTACTCTGAATTCTACAATAAAAAAGGCGGGCTTTATAGAAATATAAAATTATAATCGCAATAATAACAAAATTTTATAAATTTCAGATTTCACTAAATATGATGCACTCGAGTGAATTTTTAAGGTGTACTCAAAATATCAAACAAGTCAATAAACAATTTTATTGTACTTTGGCAAAAGAATTTTATAAAAAGCACCAACAATGACAATAACCGAATCTTCCTACCTTCTGGAATTGTACTGGCAATGTCTCTAAAGGAATAGCTTCTTCCTCGTCTTCCATTTCTTCATGTTCTTGTTCTTCCTCATCTGGCTCACCATCTTCAACTTCGGCATATTCTACTATTGCTTCAGCTTCCTCACCTTGTGCTTCATCTTCGTTATTTCCCGAAACGGAACTTCCTAATATAACTTCTTGTGATTGTGACATGTGTTCCTTGTTCTAAAAGACTTGTTTACTTATTTATACGGCAATGATAAATCATAAATAAATTCATACTTTACGAATGTTATGTATTTGAGCTGCTTTCTGGTGTCTTATTGTGCAGGTATGTTTAAGAAGACTCAGTCGGTGTGCGTGCAATGTTTTTTGACAATACAAACAGTAAGCTCGAGTTGGCTCCCCCTGAACACCACGAAGCCAGCCTAATAATGCAATTAAAGTTAAATTTCTTTATTTACCCGATTTGACTTACGCACCTTTAAAATCGGGCATACTTTCCCATGCTGTTCTATACGTTTGCTTATAATACTTTCCTTTAATTGCTCCACTATTTTCGATTTGCGCCGATGATACGGGTAAACCTTCGTACGTTTCGTCGAAATGGACACGAATCACACTTACACCCTGAGGACTGTCGTGGGACTCCTCATCCGGCTCACTTTCCATTTCACGCGCCAAACAAACAAAAAAATTAAGTCACCAAAAATTTATTAAGTTACTAGACGCCGCAATGGCGACTTGAAGCGGCTTCTTGGGATTTTCGAAACTTTCCTATTACCGAGTATGTTACTAGAATAGTAAAATGGCGACTAATTTACGGTTATTATCATCATATTGCGCATGACACAATAATATATCAATTATTCCGCTAAAACTGGAACACAACTTTGAATTTGAATTAAACAACGTTTTTTAATTTATAATCATAAAATGCAGTCTCATGAAGGTAATCATTTTGATTAGGAAAAAGCCAAAAATATATATAATTATTTCAATATATTAGTCGTA